>JASXSY010002545.1:0-101560 GCA_034509805.1 Sipha maydis | reverse complement strand
GTTTGTCTTAAATATTAGAGTGGATGACAATAAACATCCTAACCTTACCTCTTTCTGCATTCTAGCTGCTTATATTGTAGAGTTAATTTAATTTCAGTTTCCTGATTTTTATGTATTTGATATAAAATATTTTTATCCTTAATATTTATTCCAATATCTTCCATCATGTCTAATAGTATTTTAAAATTTATTTTACTAAAAACTTATTATAAATCTATAATTTTAAAGCCATAAAGGTTTTTTTTGTCTATCTAATTTTTATTCTAATTTCTCTGTTAATATACTTAATTTTAATATTGTTTCCCTCATTGCATTGATTTTTCAAAAACCATACTGATCATAATTCAACTTAACTTCGATTAAATTTTCAATTATTATATTTAATTGATTATGCTTAGCAATTTAAAAGCATTTGATATAGGTCTAAGATTCATTAATTATTGCAATGATCTGACCCGACTTTCATTGGTAATAATACCAGTGAACTTTTGTGATCTTGTAATAATATTTTTTATCCTCATATATTAATACTGATAGTTTCATTGTATAGTTTCAGCTTGTTGAAATACCTAGTTCTGCATTTATGTTATCTGGCCACTGAATAGGCTTATGTGATGTTCAAGACTTATTCAATTTTAAATTTCATCATCGTCATTCATTTTTAAGATCTTCACATTCTAATCTGAGACCTTTAAATCTAGGTTACCAATTATTTTCATACTGGGATTCTACATATTTCCATCACTCAGCGATCTCTTTTTTATCAATTCAATGTATAATTTTCTTTGAATTGAATATTTAATATATGATTATTATAAGAAATTACAGGTGATACTTAAATTGTTATTCAATTTTTTATTGTTCCGTTACAATTACAGTTGTTCCGAAACATAACAGTTAAGAATTTAAAATTTTTAAAATAAGAATTTTTTTTTTTTTTTTATTGATCTTATGAAAAATTGACACTGGTATAAACCTATATAGTAAAAATGTCTAAGCAATGAAATAAATTCATAAACATTCTTGTATTCTATTTATTTATTATACTAAAATGTATACACGCAAAACCAATTAAAGTATAATAAAATTGATTTTTATTAATATTTATTATAAAACCAGGAACTTTTATAAATCAGGAGCGTATTTTTAGGAAGTTGATGAAAATCTGTCAACCTTTCATATGTTCCATCAAAAATATTGTCATCAATTCCTCATTTTATTATCAAACAAAAAAAATGTAATAATTAATGGCAACGATACACAGTGGTATCAATAAAATATGTAGCTGGCCAAAAATAGAGAAATTGCATCGAGTTTTATATAAATAACTATATATGTGTGTTTACTACTAGCTTAGGGTTGCCATAAAAGTCCAAGTACCGGGACATTTACAAAAATAATTTGAACAACCTTTTTTTTAATATTAAAATTTAGAACACAGTGTAATGAATATATATATATATATATATATATAGAAAAAAATAATAGTATTGAATTATGAAAGACATTAAATTAGAAGATACATTTGATTAATGAAATATTATTTATTTATTTATTTTGAAATATTATATTTTTCTGACTTTTTCACCTGTTTCAATAGCTCTGGTTTTCCCATAGCATACATATGAAATTCCGAACAAGTCATTTTGAAATTAAATTTGCATTGAATGATACTTTCTACAGTTTCTACTTGAAGACGGTTACGTTCTTTTGTCCACTGGGCCATTATCAGTGAAAATATCCTTTCAACATTAGCGTTATGACCAGGAATAGCATATAAGTATTGGCACATTAAAATTAAATTACGTTTTCTTTCCAATACATCCTATCACGTATTCATTCCTTATTCTATCTTCTCTTGTCACTCCACTCAACCATCTAAGCATTCTCATTTCTGTGACACTCATACTTTGTTCTATTCTCCTGTTAACCGCCCAACACTCTGAACCATACAGCATAGTTGGTCTCACTACACTTTTATAAAATTTACCTTTCAGCCTCATTGGAATTCTCTTATCGCATAACACGCCCAATGCTTCTCTCCATTTCATCCACCCGCACTTAATCCTATGTTTTACATCCATGTCAAAGCATATGTGATTAATTTATGTATTAGTAAAAATACGCAAATTTTTAATTTTCAAAAAGGTGGCAACCACTTGTGGGAGTTCTTGGAGGTTCAATTTTTTTTTCTTAAAGCTTAATGCATGTATATTTAAATATGCTATCGATTATTTGCCCCAATTTGCCCCAAATTGAAATATTATATTTATTCTGTTTAGGTATAAGTAATGATAACAATTTGAAAACCGTAATAAATCATTGTTTATTCGAATTTCTTACAAATGGAGGATTTATGTTACATACAAGTTCTTGTAAAACACGAAATGCATTGACTATTTATTTAAGACATATGCTAGATGATAAATGTAATTTGGAAATTGAAGAATTTGAAAAACGTACTGAAGGAAAAGTAGAAGGATTTTGTTGCACTTTGAATAAAAAATGGAAGGAATCCAATCGCTGTACTGAAAGATGTGTAGCTAAAAATGAAAGCTGATTAAAATTATATTTCAATATTAGTGATTTAAAAAATATACAAGTTGGATCAAGTGGAAGGCCACGTAAAATTTTTATTGATTTAAGTGAGCGGTCTAAACGTAGATATGTGGAAAACTTAAAAGCAATGAATTCGTTTGAAGAATTAATTTATGTAACGAAATCTGTATTATATACTGAGGGAAAACGTACAGCAGCTGATCTATTACATCAATCAACTTGCACGTTTCCTGGCCGAGCTTTAAAAATTAAGAAAACCGCAAAGAAAGGAAGTAATACAAAAGAGATTTTGGAATGAAATGGGGTTAAAAGTTGACAAAATTACTTGAGGATCGGGAACATCTAATACTGGTAATGTGGCAAGACGTTTTTTTAACAACCCCGAAAAAGTATCTGATATTACTGGTATAAATTTAGAATTAATTGTGTTATTTCTAGTGGTCGCGAAATTAATACCGAAAAATTTGATAACTTAGTTAAAATGACAGCACAACTTTATGTAGAGCTGTATGATTGGTACAGAATGCCACCATCAGTACATAAAATATTAATTCATGGAGCACTTGTAATAAAATATTCTTTGTTGCCAATCGGGTTTCTTTCAGAAGAAGCACAAGAAAGTAGAAATAAAAATTATTAATGATATCGTGAACACCACACAAGAAAAACTTCACGAATAAATACAAATGTAGACTGATTGCATTTTCTTCTCATTTCTTCTGATCCTTTAATAACATTAAAAAGAACTTTAACTAAAAATTCTAAAACTCAACTTTCAATAGATGGATTGGATTTAGTAGATGATTCTAATGAAACAGATAAGGAAAGTGATTCAGAAACTGTTTCTGAAACAGATTCAGAATAAAATGACAATGACTTATTATTGGAAAATAAACATAAACATAAATATTAAATTCATAATAAGTATGTATGTTATGTATATTACGCTATTACATAAACTGTTATATAAAAATGTAAGACTTTGTGGCAATACCTCTTTATAATTTTTTTTTAACAATTGTATATGATAATTGATTTTATAATAATCTCATTAAAGTAAAAATTGTGTAAATAGTATAATAAAGGTAAAATAAATCATTTCCAATGCAATTATTTACTTGTTATAGGTATTTAACCCAACTTCAGTAACTTGTGGGTGTATATTTTATAAATAATTATTTTGGCCACCTTGAAAGGAAATCGAGACCACTGTGCGATACAAAAACCATACAAATTTATTTAATATTTATTAAAATGTATTCTAAATAAGTCAATTTAGATTGACCTATGACAGTTATAAAAAAAAAAAAATTATTAATTTTAAATATTTGAATAATAAAATAAGTAAAACATTATAAATATTGTCTCTGATGATTAAATTTATTAATTTTTTCTTAAAATTTCAGAATTTATTTTGTTAGTATTTTTACAATAATATGTATTGAATTAAAATTATTGATAGATACACAACATCCATTATGGTAATATTAAAATTATTTAGAAACTTTTTAAAGAACATAAAATTTTACATTTCATTAACTTTATATGAAATAAAATTTAAAATATAAAATAACCAAATTTGAAATAAAACGTATTTTGAGTTAGCGGGAAAAAGTTATTTAATACATACGTTTTGTTTATAGTTATAAGTTAACAGAATTTAAGAATTTCATTCTTATAACGATAAAAGTACAAATGAAATCTAAAACTATATAGTTGATATATCTACTCTTTATAAAATATAATTTAAATTAACAGTATTTAAAAAATGTTATAATTATAAAGGACTGTTTTGGAATCCAGCTAAACTGTGAATTTCAGTCTACTAAAAAAAAAAAAAAAACACAATATCACATCCTATAAGACCGACCATCCCGGATGATGTTATAATTGAAAAGTTTCTACGATAAACAATAATGTAAATCAAACAGTCTTGTAAAATGAAATCTAAATATGTTTATGTATATACAACAAATATTATTCGATTAAAAGTACAGAGAATCATAATATATTGATTTAGTTTAGTTGCAGAGAGAAAGAGAGATTAAAGTGAAATGAGTACGACCTTTGGACCTTATTGAGATATGTCAAGAGGTTTCAATATCAAGGGGTGTGTATCAGGTGGTAGAGCCATACGCGCTTCGGGTATCGTCAGTTGATCAGTGGCTCTTACTTCGTACTGTTGAAGTATACCGGCCAGCATCACGAACCCGAATCCGGTAACCAACTGCTGTCCGATGCACGTCCTCTTGCCAATGCTGAACGGTAAAAAGTGTTTTGGTTTTCGAATATACGGCTTACCGTCGGGCTTATATTGTATGAACCGATTCGGATCGAATACTTCTGGTAGGTCCCAGTACGTAGGACTGGTGTTAAGTTCGTAGTTGTTGATGATCACGCACGTGCCTTTTTTCACTTGAAACCCTATGCGAGAAAAAAACAAATAGACGTATAGTAGTACAATCAATAGTTTAAGATTGTATGCACAGTGCACGCATACATAATCCGTGAAAGTACGTGGACGGGACGGCCCGAATGGCGTGAACAATCCGTGGAGAGCGGTAGGAGGGACTAAGGAGTTTGTACAAAAACGTTTTGTTACCTTGGATGGTGGTGTCTTCGGTGGCCACGTGAGGGACGATGGGCGACGAGAGCACGCGCAAGGTCTCGAACAGAGCGGCTTCGGTGTACGGCATGTCCGGCTTGTCGTAGAGACGGACCGGACGGTGGCCGCCGGTCACCCGGTTGGCCTCGTCCCGGATGGCTTGGGCCACGCTAGGGTTGACGGCCAGTAGGGATAGCGCGAGCATGACCAGATTGCCGACGGCCGAGTGACCGCCGATGAAGTCCTCGAGCTCGAACATCACGTGGTCCATGTTCAGGCCCGGTTCTGTCCGCAAGCTCATCAGCAGCGCGTCGGTAAAATCGCTCGGAACCGAGTCGTCGTCGTCGTCGTCCACGGCGTGCTTCCCGTCGCCGCCCGACATCGCGGTCGCGTACGTGCTCCTCTCCAAGACGACCGTTTCCATGATGAAGCGTCTGATGTGAGCCGACCAGTCGGACAGTTTTCTCAGGTGGCCCGCGTAGAACGGACGCAGCCACGGCATGAAGTCCACCGCGTAACCCTGGTTGATGTCCCAGAATATCTCGTCGAACGTGCGCACCATGGACCGGAACCCGGCGTCCGCGTACTCGAACCGCTTCGAGCACATGAACTGGACGAACATGTTGGCGCTGGCCATCATCAGCATCGGTTTCACCTGCACCGCGCACTCGGACGCGCCCGCCGTGGCCGCGGCCAACGATCCCAGCAGCGCGTGCACCTCGTACGACGCTATCGAGTCCAGCAGCGCGTAGTTGGACGAGCACACTTTCGGCGAACAGTACATCCTAGCTATTTTCCGTCTGGTCTCTTGCAACCACGACCAGTCGCACAGCGCCAACGCTAGAACATTTCAAACAAACAATTCCCATCACGATCGTGTCGCAAACACGCGTAGTATATAAACGCGCATCACGTGTCTACGACGTTACCCTCCCTCCATCATCAATTGATGTGTTTGTGTAGGTATTTGCAATTTATATTAGCTAAGATTAAATTACGAAAATTACAAAGAAACTTGGAATATTTATTTAGCAAGATTACCTGTTATTGATTATTATCTTAAATTTAAATAAATATTGTTTTTCGCTATATAATGCATGTTATATAGTTGTTTTATTTGTGTAAGATGATCTTAACATTTTTAGAATGTTTTCAAAAATCGTATTATGTAAATTAAAAAAAAAAAAATAAAAAATTGTACCCATATAAGATGGTAATATAGTTTTCGAAATATTTTAACTAATAATTTGTGCCATACTAATAAGTATTGATTTTAATAAACGAAAAATGTTTTACCTGAAACTCCTGATAAGCTGATTTCAACGTAAAAATATTGAAAAAATGTATACATACCTATAGGTATACATTTTTGAATAAGAACTTTGATGTTTACCATTTGACAACACTTGACCATAGTCATAAAAGTCTGTTTGATTGAAATTTGTTATTAAAAATTAAAACAGTTATAAGTCTTAAGATTGATATTTGTTTTTCTCATAGGTTTAGATTAACTTTTATAACCAACCAAAATCATAGTTTACTGGAAAGTCGCAAAAAATAGAATGTTGAATTTTTACGAAATCGGGTACTTCAACAATATTCGTCGAATCACACGATTATTTATACGAATTTCGATTGAACCATGTACCTATTTCACCCGAGTAGGCCAATAGATACGGGGAAAAAGGGGCATTGCCTCCTAAACTCGATTATTACCTCTCAAACATTTTTATCGAAAAACAGTGATTTTTGAATTATTTGATATATTGGAAAAAAAAAGAATTATGATCGTTGGAATCTTATTGGAATTAATTAGTGATGATTTAAATGTAAATTGGTTATAGTGATAGTTAATTGTAATTTATTTTGTAAAAATATATTTATTTATTTTTTTAATCTTTAAATATGATATTTAAAAAAAATTTAGATTATATTAAGATGTACATATAGCGTTTAAGACTGCTATTATTAATTAATTTTAACTTTAGTAGAAATTATCTTTGACAAAATATTTAGTAGTGTATTGGAATATTTGGCTCAAATGTACTGAATGATGATTTATCACCTATCTCAAATGAATTATTTAAAACATTCGTTTTATCGAAAAATTTTAGAATTTATTATTTTTGTACATAATAAACCTACATTTTTAAGCTTGATTCTTGTTTTTTATGCTAACTTATGATTAGTATCCTGTTATCAAAATATTGAGCAAAATATACAGAATAATTTGCAATAGAATTTGATTAAAAACAAAAACATATTTCTATATATAAAATACAATTTTAATGAATATTTTCTTGTACAAAATGTTATCGAATTCTGTTAAGAAGTTGTTCATTTTTTAATGAAACTAATCCAATAATTAAATTAATATCAAGTTTTGTATTTAATTTTTTGAAGTATAACTTAATTTAAAACAAAGACTTAATTGCACGTTAAGATAAAATTATAATTTTTAGTTAAATAAAGATTTACTGTGGTAAAGGTTTGCCTTATTATTTGAATTTACGATCGATATTATCCAGAAAATATACGATCACATATAAACGTTTACCGAATTGTAAGTAGTGAAAAACGCAAATGGATTAATTTGTAATATGTGGTGGTTTCTTGTTCAATATTCTAATTAAGTAAGGAATAAAGCAAAATGTTTTCATTTCAGTAAATTTTCACAAATATAATGAGTTGTGCCGTCCGAGCTTTTAAGGTTATGTAATGTAGAATCTGTGTTATCAAATCAAAAAATACTTCCTTATTACTCATGAACCGCTATTATTTTAAATTTTAATATTGTCTAAGTTGTTATTATAATAATCAACTACTATCTATCCCTTAATTTTTCAAATTCTATAATATGGATAAAAAACAATATACACTTCATCTCTTTCTCTCTCTACTAACCATTGTTGTAATTTATTATTAGTACCTATACTACTAATATGTGAATAGCAGTGGTCTTAGATTAAGGCGGAAGTCGGAAATACAAGCAGGTTTGTGTGTTTACTAACAAAGTATTTTAAAATTTACATTGTTTTCTAATTTATTACCTACTTGTAGAAAATGTTTTTAAAAATTGACAAACAAAGCGTGAGAGTTATTAGTTGGTCTTATAATATGCTTGTGATATGCTTATTTTTAAAATAGTTATATTTTTCGACAAGTAATCAAATAAATCGATTAAATATAATATAAATACTTTAAAATATATCTCCATTTCAACATTTATAAGATTTAAAAAATATACATAAACCAGAAAAATGGATATTATACTACAAGGATTAATTTCTAAAAATTCTAATTCGTATAATTAAAATTTCCGGTTCTATTAAAATATATAATTAAACAACATTGAAGGGAAATTTAAAAAATTTCAACAATTTAAATTATATAAATATTCAGAAAATAATTAATTCTCTGTATATACCTACTCTTTAAAATTATTTTTATTTTCTATTATAATTAGAATATTCAAAAATGATTATTTATTATTTTATGAAATGTATAATACTTATACTTAGTAATACTGCTTAATTATTAAATATAATAAGTGGTGATAAATATCTGATTATATATTCCACTCAAATGAATTGTCTTTGTATATGAAAAAAATGTAATGAATAATGAATAAAATGTTTTTAAAATGTATTACTTAAAAACTTACCTTTTTTTTTTTTTATATAGAAGAAAGCATTATCTTTGATTTTTTTTTAATTTTAAATTGTTCTATTTCCATTTTTTAATAAGCATTTTAATAACTATAAAATGTAACCAAATTAAACATTTTTGCGTCGAAAGTTGTTACGAGAAACTTTTGAAGCACATTTACAGTTTTGAATGAAATGAATATATGTATATCAAAAATAAATAACTTTAAAAAGACACATTCCTCATTTCGGACAAAATTGAAAACTGTTTAATTCAAATCTGAAATTCGCAATTATATCCAACCAAATACAAATACTTATTATAAATGTATAGTGTTTTATTTTCAATAATAAACAAAAGGTTATATTCACGTACTATCAATATTCATCAATTCTAATGAAAATCATTAAACATAATTTTTGATTTCCCTGTTTATTTAATGGAAAACTGATACAGTATTACTGACAATTTGATTGTTTTTTTTTTTTTCGTAAAAATATTTTGGTAATAATTTTTTGTGCAAAATCATATCTACTGAAAATTATTATTTTTAATCAACAAAGATCGGTAGTAAAAATTAATATACATTTATAGACATAAAGTTAGACATGTCAGGCATTAATGATGACATTCAACTAGTTGCATGACATATGTGTATCATTTTTGCCTATTCTCAAACCCCTGAGGTGAAATATATTCTTAGAAAAAATATTTTCTTGTTGAAATTGTATAAGCAAATGAAACAATATCAATAATTATTACGCATTAACTAATCATAATTTTAAATTATGTATAATATCTGAAATTAAATATGATAAATACACAGGATTTGCTAATTTTTCAAGGTGATTTAATCTAAGAATTATAATAGTTGAACGCCAATTATTTGATTCTTTTAATTTTAACGTAGTTTGTAATTTTTTTTAATTATAAAGTTATTTTTAGTTACAACGAAAATTCCATTAACGGTAGTTTTTGAATTTTTGTCAAGAACTTTGATACAATTTTACAATTTACCATTATACGAATTTTACCTTTAAAAAAAAAAAGTCATTTTCTGTAGTTACTGCTTCTTCGGTAGCTGCAATATAGTAAATTAAAAAAATTGTACCCATAAAAAATCTACGAATATAATATACTTATATGTAATAAATAATAAACATATTAACAATGTTTGCATATGTATTATTACATTTAACATTTAAAAATGTACACTCTACAACTGTTTAATGAAAATACTTAAAAAGTAATTCATTATTTAATAATTTTATATAACTCTTATGGTTAGATGTTTAAATACGGAAGTATATAAACTCATTTTGAAGTAATAATTAATGATAATTATTGTTTTTTAACTTTTATACGAAAAATTGACAAAAAGTTATTAAATCGACTATTTATCGCATATTTTCACATTTATAATATGGAACTTAGAAGAAAAAAAATTGTATTATGACATTTATATTAATACAATTTTTTTTTTTTTAAGGATAATTCTATAACTTAAGTACTTAATATTTATATGTATAATAAAAACTATTTTGTTAACAGAATTAAGTTTAAAATTTTTTTTAATGTAATATTATCGTATATAACATTGTTTTAAAATGTAAGGACATCTGTCCTAGTGGTCTACTAATTCTTTATCTCACTGGACAACTTTTAATTATGTAACGCGATGGTTACATTTAATTATAGTTAACAGATCATTATTGTTTATTAATTAGTATTTGTAAATCTTATTGAATAACGTATACTTACCTTAATTTAAGCTGCATATTGTTTTTATCTATACACTTATATTATATTCTTCATAATTAATAAATAAATATATGTATTTATATTGTAAATCTTAGTACATAGGTTAATACAAAAATTGACATACATTTAAATCAAACAATTTGATGAAAAACAAATAACACCTAATTAGATTACGTCTTCATAGTGAATAATATAGTAGGTCGTTAGAGCAAAATGAAAAAAACGTGAATTGAGTTGAATGAGTAACATTATGGTTTATAAAGAAATTTATTATAATTATTAAACGTCGTACAACGAACGCGATGTTCAATAGTGAATGTATACTGCAATAAGGTAAGTCTAACGAATTTTATAAAACCATTGTCAATTCTCGTATAAAAACTCGTCGACATACCTAAACTTAAAAGCGTTCGAGCAGAACTACGTATTGTAACTGACGATGAGCTATACTCACAGTTGTTCCGGTCACCGGCGAACAGCGCGTTGTACCTCATGAAGTCTGGCCGACCACCGAACTTGGAACCGTTGGTGACGAGCACTTCTTGGATGGACGGGTAATCGTTGACGACGATGCACGGCACAGAGCCCATGGTCAAGACGTAGACGGGACCGTACTGATGGGACAACTCGGTGAACCGCCGGAATGGCCGGTCCCGGTACCCGTCCATGACGTACATGGCCCCGATGATCGGGTACGCCTTCGGACCGCCGAGCACAGGGTGCGGCGCTGGACGCCACCATCCGGGATCGTAGTACGAGACCCACAGCAAAATCAACATAACCAGCGCAACGGTACCTGCGGCAGCGGCCACTACCCTGTACACGGTGTCCATAGCCACTCTGTGCCGGCCGCCAACCGCCGGCTGTCCTATATGCGCGAGTGCGCCCCCGGAGACCACTCATCCGCCGCGTCTTCGGCGGCGGTAACGCGCCTCCCACCACCGTCGCCGGTGCGGCCGTACCGGGCTGCGGCTATAGGCCGAACAACAAAAACCAACAGCGCGCGAGCGTGTGACGGCGGAGGAGGAGACGGCGTCGGACAAGGGAGAAGAAGGACGAGAGAGATGCGGCCAGCGCTCTGGTGCACTGCCGCGACTCAGCTGATGCGCGTCGTGATATTGTGGGTTAGGTTGGATTGTAGCATGTGAACCCGGCGGCGTTGCAATGTGACTCGTCGTTCGAGACGCTGTACGAGGGGGGTAACGAAGAGCAACGCCTTTATAGGCTATACTCTGTAACATATTTATTTTTATATTTATTCATTATTATTATTATTATTATGTTATTTTGGTTTTTTTTTCCTTTTTTTCCCCAGCGATAAAAAAATTTCGAGTCGCGCCGATAACCCGAAAACCATAAACATTAACGAGCGCAGTCGGCTGGGCAGCATGTCACATCAGTCTTTGAATAAATTATAGAACTTTGTTCGGGTTTTCCAGTTGCTCTTCACCTCCGTTGCCACTTCAGCTCTTTCGTGCCAACATAGCAGAACCTCGGTAGGGGCGGTAGGGTTCGGATGGAGGAGAAGGGGAAAAATAAAAAAACGAAAATTTAAATAATGTTAAGGCATCATTTAACTAATGCGTGTAGAATGCATCGTCGCCATGGTTAATATTCGATTTTTTTTTTTGTTGCACCCATCATCATACTAGTCGCGGTTAGTATTGCAACGGCCAACCCGTTCTCGACAGACTTATAACACATACCTCTACGTGTAGTATAATCCTTTTTTGTGCTCTTGTCGACTCATCAAACCGGAATAGTGCAGGTAAGTTCTAATAACACCAGAACGACTTTAGGCGCGGCGCGTATGCCTTCTTATTTTATGAACACTTACACTCGACTCAACATTTACACATTTTGTACGTCTATTTTCTTCCACAGTAGTATTTCTTCTTAGATTTTTTAACGGTTTCGGGCTAAAATCCTAGGAACTCACTGGATATTCTCGTAAATATTTACACAAATTCAGCGTTTTGTTTTGCTATGCGGTTACCACAAAATATCTAACATAATGTATAGCGAAATATTACGTATGTCATTATATAGACGTCTACGATTAAAATAGAATAATCCAAGATGTCTATATATGTATATTTCTGTTACACGATGTTTTACGTCTAATCGGTTTATACTTATTTTGCGATGTAAACTGAATGATTCTCCATTTCCTTTCCTAGAATAATATTAATTATTTTAAACATTACACACTATTTATACTACTAATTGAAAAAAAATAGCTGAATTGAATTTTCTATCTATTATGAACTCATTTCGATGGCCTAAAATTGAAATGCGTCGTATATAACAGTTTTAGTCGATACCGATAGGAATAGAACCATACCAGTGGTAGACAACGAGATACAACATAATTGACATATATTATATTCTTTATTACATTTTACAGTTCGAAAAAGTTAATTTACTAATAATGGTTGGTAAAATATTGCTCGATTTGGTTTTTAGTTGTTTTGATTTGTTGTTTTACGATAGCAATGTGATAATGAATTTATTAAAACTATTAGTAGGCCAAGTATTACGGTGCTATGAAATTATTAATTTATTTTATTTTTAGTTAAAACTTATTATACAAGAAATAAATATATTGGAAAACAATTTAATATAATTCATAAACAAAATCATAATCTATATATATATACATAAACTATCCAGTGATCACATATAGTTTTATTTTTAAACATTATAGTTATACATAACATTTAAAATATATTGATTAGATTGAGTCTATATACAATATGAAAAGTATAGAATTGTAAATATTTTAAATTAACATTTTTAAAAACTTCATTTTAGCACAAGACATTATAGTTATGTATATATTACTACTTATACCTACCTTTACCGAAGTTGTATAACATGTTGTATTTTCATAAGGGTAGAAACAAGTAACAGGTACATAAAACAAGTCAGTTAATTTTTTTTTTTCATTATCTCTGTATTCTTTCTTTATTATTATTATTTTTTTTTTATACATAAGAATTAGTTGTGATCCTGTAATGATTTTCTTGCTGTCGTTCTATTCATATGGTGAAACCGGTAGACAATCAGCACACCTGTTTATTATTCCTTAAAGGTTTGGATGCTGTTTTTTCTTGTATCCTCTTTGCATACGTTCGACCTGAGATGAAAAAATATTATCTCACTATACATTTATTATTTAATATACTATATATATAATTGGTTATTATTAAAGCTGAACAATGTAAAAAGGGTTACAATACATTAAGACATCAAGGCTATGTTCTAGTGGCCCAGTTTTAATAGCGTTTAAGGGAACGTTTACACTCTTAATTTATAAACGAAACGGAAATATTTTTACTTATCAATAATTTAATTTAAAATGTAGTTTTATTCTTGGGGAGTTAACATAAATTGAAAAATAAGTATGAACCAATCACAGTTGTAAATCTTACGTTTTATCTTGTGTATACCAGAGTATAAACTATAGTAGATGACCTATTATTGTGCAGATTATTTTATGAATTATATTTATATAATAACCATTATGACACTCTACTATGCCTTTGTTCTATCAGTTCTGGATTATAATTCAATAACTTGGTCTCCTTAATCTTTTGATCCAATTCAGTCTCTTGAAGTTATTCAAAATCGTTTTCTTAGATTCGTAAGTTATAAATGTAATATTCTACATCTGCTTCACATATCATACAAACCTTTGTTATTACGTTTAAAACTTTTCACTCTACAAGTTATAAGAATAAAACAGAATATATTTTTTATGTATAAGTTAATGAATAAATATACATGAATCACCCTTATTTAGAAGTACTTTTTTCAAAAAAAAAAAAAAATTGAACAAACAATTAGATTATTGTATAATCAAATATGTATGTTGGTTATTTTTATAATTTAAAAAACCGCATTTACATTTATTTTTTAAATATTATATCTTTTAAATGATAATGACTGTAATTGCGGCGTAATATGTCCATTCTAAAATTCTAATTTCCAAAGACACGTCCAAGTATTCGATTGACATTTGACAAACGATGAATGTAATACTGGCTTTCAATGAATCTATCGTAGCTATGTAAACTTTTACTTTGGACTTTACGTAGCCTCAAAGAAAACCATTCTTTGAGTTGCTTTTTATTCAAATACAGCAATTTTAATAACTGATGTACTCATTAAGTCAAAAAATGGGCCTCATCGCTAAACAAAATGTTGGTTGAAATAATGGATCTTCATCAAACTTTTCAAAAGCCCATACCTACACAAAAATAGTGATAATTCGGATATACAGCTGGCTCCAATTCTCACACGAGTTAAATTTTGTATGCTTTTAAATCAAGGTCCGTACGTAAAATATGTTGCATACGACTAGCCAAGTTGTTGAGAACGGCGCCGAATCGATTCGTCGCGATTATCGTGTACACTCCCAGCTATTACAGCTATATTTTCTTCAATGCGTGCTGGATGAGGTCTATTTGGTTGTGTGTTATCATCAATAATGAAATTTGGGTTTCAAATTTTACAATTGTATGGCTCATTGTGCATTCGGTAAACTGATTATGTAGACCATACGTTTCTGTAAGCTTACAGAAAACTGTTATTAATAGATGTTGTATTGGTCTTTGTTTTTCTCAGATAAAATTTCAAACAACACTAAATATCATGACAGTTTGATACGACTCACACTTTATCTATCACAAAATTTGATTTAAAAATAGTACATCTAAATGAATCACTCGTTATTAAAAGTCCAAACCTGTTGTTAAAATTAACTTTTTTAGTTCCTAGTCATACGAATACGTACTAGACTAACACTTGTTATGTGCCATTCCAGCTTACATTTAATGGAAAAGACTTTTCTTTAATTAAGCCCATGTAACATGTAAATAGTTTTAATAATAATATTTTTGTTTATAACTATAATTTCTTTTAATTTTTATCTCAGTATTTTAATCACTCAAATTTATATT
Organism: Sipha maydis; assembly: GCA_034509805.1. Lineage (NCBI taxonomy): Eukaryota > Metazoa > Arthropoda > Insecta > Hemiptera > Aphididae > Sipha > Sipha maydis. The sequence continues at coordinate 86,023 of JASXSY010002545.1, read as the reverse complement.
GTATACCTCTTACAACATTTATACTGCATATTTTTATTTTATGTTTCATAATAAATTAAAGAAATCAATATTAATTATTTTTATATATTTATTTAATTTATTTATTATTCATTATTTAGATATTTTTCTACTATATTTAAACTATAAATTAGTAAAATTAATTTTTATATGAATTATTAATTTTAAAAAATAATTTAAAATTCAATATGAAAACAAATGTGCTATTAATCAAATATTGTTTTTTTTGCAATTAAAAAAAAAAAATGAATATATACTACAATTTGGTAGTTTATACATTTTTTTTATATCCAAATGTTGATCTTCACTTTTATAAATATTTACCAAATTTATTTCCTAAATATGTTTAAATATAGCCAAAATACCACCAATATCATTAAATAACAAATATAAGAATAGGTATTTAATATACAAAAATATATTTGTGTAAATAATTTACGTTTATAATATTAGGTACATATTATTGAATATAATTGTACAAACTACAATTATAGTAATTAACGATAATACTAATGTTTAATTAATTAATTTTTTAAAATTGTGGATTTATTGAATTATTTTAATAAGATAAAATTAGAAGTAGACACTGAGAATTTTACTTATCAAAATTAAATTAAATAAAATGGATTTTGAAGTTATGATATCTTAGGTGCTAACTTACTTACTGATTTTTCTTACTTTAACTAAATATAATATATAAAACCAGTGACGAACAAATGAGGGATGATTTGAGATAATTCCTTCAAAGACTATAAAAAAAAAAAAATCCCGTTTAGTTTTAAAATGATTAAAATGAAGAATATGCACATCATGAATATTTTAACGTATATATAAAATGTAGTATTTATCAATTATAGTTATAAAAAATATTAATTTTTCGTTCAAAAAGATATAAAAATAACCCTCTGGTATTAACATAAAAACTATGTTTACAATTTAATCTTCCATCTTAAGAAAATTTGAAGTACTCTACAGCATACAACACCAAGTATATATTATAATAACATGTTACGTGCCATAATAATAATAAATAAAAAAAACATATATCAATAAACAAGATTTATTAAATTAAAAATGTAATAACAGAAAATACATTATTTTACTTATTACTTAAATTTTTTCAATTAAAAATGTGTTTATCTTCGAACGGATTCAAGTTATGAATTATTCGGTACCATTATACATTTTTTTATATACTTTATGGTAATATTGGTGGAAAGATATTTATAAAATATAAAATGAGTTATTTAATAAAATATTCTTCCAATAATGTAATTAGTCGTAATTTTTAAATACATGCATCGACACAAGTGTATGTTAGAAACTACCGTTATTCAAGTTTGTGTTAATTTTTGCATGTAACAGCAATTTTACAGTGTATAAGATATAAACACAATAGATATTTATGACGCATAAAAAAGAAAGCATAAAAACGTCGTTTTTTATATTAAGAAGACTGTATTGTATTGATGTATTGTTAACAGGGACATGGCGTACCTCATCTCAGATGGTCCACGACCGATTAACCACTCCGCCACGCCATGCCTTGTCATTGACATTATGCATACAATTATGATAGTTGTTCCGATATTTGCAAATTATCTTTTCTTCCGTTACATTATTATTACTAAGCTATTTGCTTTTTATTTATCAATAGGTGGTCATGACCGAATAACGGTACCTTAAATATAATTGAAAGATGTAGCAAATATTATAATTTGTTTTCGCCATTATGAAAGCATTTCTTTGCATAGCCTTGAACTTGGCCTCAGCAGTTTTTACTATCATCACCATGCGCATTAGAATTCACTGTTTATGCCTCGCATTACGTATTTCTTTTAAGATTGTAGTTATTTTTTAAGCAAGTAATCTTTTTTATAATACACAAAACACAAACGTCAACAACTATTTTTGAAGTTGTGTATTTTTCTGGTCATTAATATAATATTATTATAATATTTCAAATTTCCTACGTAATTGGCAAAAAATACACTTCCGTTTTACTTTACTATTTTACATTGTTTTACTATGAACGTTTGTCCTAATTAATATTTTTTAGTAATTATTTTTTTTTGGTACTCTCGTTATTCACACTCGCTTTTATAAATTTAATTTATATTTGAGCGAAACTCACTGATTTCATTTATTATATCAAATAGGTTTTAATATATATATATTTATGAAAATACGTGAACGCATGTTTATTGTTGTAAAATCAAAATATTGGTAATTTGTATTATGTTTAGTGAACGAATTAAATTATATATCATTAAAACATAAACATTTGTTTTATATTCGATGTTAAAAAATAGAGATCTTTTAGGTTTGTTTGAACGCACCCTGACTACCAATATAACTACGGCAACTTTCAGTACTGCAGAGTGATTAGTTTTAATAAGATACAAAGACGATCGCGTTTATCGAGGGTTGTTTTATTATGTATGTCTATACACATAGCCTCCATCATCAACCGTAAAAAACTGACCAGTGGCTACCATCAATCAAGCTACCGAAGGGTGGCCAAGGTCAAGATTAAAGATGTATAATGAAGCACACCAAACAACCAAACAATATAATAGTGCCATCAAGGACAACCACTTGTACAACGATTTTTGTTTCTAATAACAAGCGGCAACAATAGTGAAAAAAAAACCATCAGTGAAACTGAATATATTTTCACCTACATTGGAATACGTTATACAAATATATATAAGTAATGAACATGTATATTGAAAAAGGGTACACTAATTTACGTACATATTAGTAATTGGTTTGCATGGCAATAAAATATGATACCTGATGAATAATTTAATAGTTTTTGGTTCATCAAATACTAAACAATTTAAGTTTAATACTAAAAAATTCAGAATGATTATGACGTTGTTCAGCTATACTGTTGCTGTTGGTAATGCAAATCCACATTTAAATAATAAGTAAATATGTAAATAATATTAGAAAATTCATTTACAAATAATTGTTTTTATACACTAAATATGAAATTACGATATTGGTTCAATATATAACACGGAGTTATTTCTTCATCAAACAAAAGTCTAGTTAGATATCTAAATTATGTAAAAAATAAATTTAAAAAATTAAGTTACTTATTATGAAAGAAAAAAAGATTTGTGCTTATACATACGTTTATAACATTATTTTTACATTGAAAACAAGTAACTTACAATATGTATAAATATTTAGATTATAATTTATAGTTAATTAGTTTTTGTCGTAGATTAAGAATGTCTAATTGGTTTTGGAAAATATATCTGACAAAATTATGAAGTCGTCTACATTTACATATAACAACTAATTAATTTAGAAATGAAGTAACTCAGACCTTATACCTTATACCTCAGATAACTTTAAAGACTTAAACAGATCATTTTTTTCAGGTATTCCAAAATTATAGATACGAACGGTACTATTATAATGTATGGTAACGTTTAATTCTTTAATTATTCGATAAAATAAAATAATAAATATTTATTATTAATTATAATATTAATTAATTATTAACTATTAATTAGCTATAAGTTTTTTATTTTTTTAATCATTCGATTAATGCATTTTTAAAATTTTTACGTTCAAAGGAATAAACATAAAAGTCCTTTACAATTTTTGAGATTATATATTTTAAAAATCTATAATTATAATTGTACAAAGTTTTCTTTTTTAGATCAATTATAACATTTTTAGAATAACTTGTTTTGTTTTGTACGATTTATAATTTTTGATTAGGAATTTTTAAAGCTTAATACAATTCCAATAAAATGTTTACAAATTAGTTCCATTGTTAATTATAAGACATATGAATGGTCATGCTAACAAACAAGAAATGTGTAAATACGATTTCAAAAGAAACATATTATTGAAAATTTCACATATTTTTGGTACTGTTCTTAATTAAAATATTGCTAAATGGAGTAAAAAGTGTTTAAAAATATTTCGAATTTTCATATGCCGCAAACATGTAAGGAGCATAATATTTTCTAATTCCAAGTCTTTTCCTAATAAAAAATCCTGAAACAGTCTGATTTAAAAAAAAATATGCAGGTATACTGTGATATTTAGTTATTGGGTAAAATAAGTGGCTACAGCTTAATTTGGTTATTTTAAAACCAGTTTCATTAGCCCATATTAAGCAGTTACCCATAATAACCAAAATAAATATAAAAAACCACATGACTTTTCAATTTTTAAAAAACGAGTATATTTCATGTAACTTGTGAACCGTAACATTTAAAAATAAATACTGCTAAATAAAATTCATAATAAATTCAAATTAAATAATAGTTGTTCATTGTGTGCACACGTTATAACTCGAAAGCGTTTCTATTCTTCTAACTATTTAACTAACCGTCACTGGCAATAAACTGCTCGTTACCCATTTTCTGTGCTTACTCTTCGGCTCAGGTGATACTAATGAGTAGTTTCCTCCAAAAAAAATTCATGTAGCGTAAATATTCTTTAAAGCAAAAAATGTACATATTAGTCGTTAATATGAGTATATAATATATATAAGTATAGATTTTAATGAAAAAAAAAAAAATTAGGTTTTGGTTTTCGATACGAGCCCAGAAACCCAAACACCGAGGTTTCATAATTGTTACCACATATACCACATATTTGGTTTGAATTTCATGGTTCACGTATAACATATTCCCTTTTTCTTGAGAAGATTTTCATTTGTTGATTTAGAAACTTATAATCGTTCAATGACATGACATTATGAAGAACATTGCAGAATCATTTTTAGTTTCAAGTTTGTCACGAAATTTTTTTACGAATTTTTACGAATTTTTGACGTTCGAAAAGATATTATTGAAAAATATATAGTTTATATAAAGTTTTAATAAAATACAAAACTACCCATATTTGGCGGTAGTTTTAAGCCTTTTTCGTATACGTTAGAATCAGGACCAGATCATATGGTCTAGTCCTGATTTTATAATTTCCTAATACGAGACATATATAATAATATTATAATAATAATGTTTTTCTTGTATTAGACAACTGCACATATGAACCTGTATTTACTAAACTAAAAAAATATTGAAACTTAAACATTGATACATTAAGAACTTATACTACGATCAGAAATGAGTAGAAGTACTTACTAGTGGTAATGGTAAAACAATTATTTAGGGATAATTAAATGTACAAAAAAATAAAATTATAATTTTATCCTAAATGAAAGTAATCTTAAAATAATATCTCTGCATTATGTTATGCTAAGCATTTGTATAATTTTCAAGTATGGTTATAAATTTATCACTATAAGTTTTCTTTGATTTCTAGAAATTTCATTAGGACATACCTTATATATATATATATATATATATATTTTATCTTATTAATTATTTACATATATATAAATGGATGAGATTAATACACTCAAAAACTATTGGACCGATTCTTACGTTATTTTATGCATAATGGTCCGCGTTCTCTGAGGATGGTATAAAACCATTGAAATCCTATGATAGTTCCCACTACCACACCACAAAACACACGATATTACTGTTAAAAAAAACCGTTGGTAATTATTGTTGCTGTTATTTTGTTGGCATGTATCAAATTTCGTCAAGTTGTATTTTTTTTTTTTTTTTGTACATACCATTTGTACATACATGCATTCATATACATTTATTTTTGTTATACCAGCGCAAGCCCGGCTCTAGTATTTAAACAAACATAGCGAAATTTAGTTTTTGCCTTCTCTTATGTGTAAATATTACATCAAATATTTGTTTTTATACATGAAAATTGTCCCGGAAAATGCCCTAAGCGTGGGCCTATGTCACCTATCCCTTGAGTCGGGCCTGTACCAGCGTCAATAAAAATATAAATGGTTACCGTGGTTAATTATCCATAAGCGTTACGTTAAATGTAAGCATTAGCTTAAATTACATTTAAGGTTAGTTTAATTATATAGCAAATACAATTGTCATGAAATAGTTATAAAATGTTGTAATTAGTGTTTACAATTTTCATAAATTTATTTCAATAAAATAATGGTATGAGCCATTTTTTATTTTTCAAATTTCTCTTCAACGAATTATAATTTTAGATTACATACGATCAGCCATTTTAATATTTATAGATGTAAATAAATATACACAGACAGGAGAATAATATATAATACATTTAGTAAAAGAAAAATATTGCAGGATTAGGTAATATTATTTTTTTTTTATTATTTTACTGAAAAAATAAAAATGTAATAATGAATAACATATTTTTTTTTTAATTTTCATGTCTCAGTATATTAATTATTTTGAAAACTGTTCATGTCGTGAGACATTATTATGCTATAGCTTTATAATATTGTTTACATGTATTATAACACTTAAATAAAATCATTTTTCAAATGGCATTCTACACTGCTATATTTCTACGGTGCTGATAATGTCATATGAAGACAAAATAAATACTATTCTGTAAGCTAACTATAGTGTCATCAGCCCTCTCCTCGCATCGTGCTGGGCTGCTGGACTGACACGTTAAACGATTTTCGCGTGAGCGTAATACAATACATTATAATATTCCCGAGTGCGTGTAGGTTCATTGTGCACGGTGCACGCACGATTCAGAACGGCTAGCGCGATAGCATATGTTGTATATCACACAGCTGCAGTGTATTATAGGAATATTTTGTATATTATCGCACACAGTGTTGAACGTCATAATACAGTAATAATTATGCTGTATATTATTCAAGAGGAAATCAAAATTTTATGAGCATGTCGACAACGGGTGGTGAAAATAAAGAAAGAACAAAAAAAGAAGAACACATTATTATAACAACAATGCTCTTACGGATTGAATTATACCTTTACATAAGGGCGTGCGTCTAGGTACCGCGTGTGTATACGTGCACTTACACCTACCTACCTTTTTACCTGCTGGATGATAATAAGAATATTAAACAGTAACGTGATATTGTAATTTATAGGAGATAGGCATATTATAATTTATACATAAATATGTATAAAGTGAGGCAGCGAGCCAGTTATGAAAATCCGCGCGCGGCGAGCCCCATCATGAATTCATGGTGTGTGTGCCAACCGCTAATTCTCTTTCTTTTTACTCTTTCACATCAATATAACCGGCTCCTCGTTCGAATTCTCTTTCTTTTACTCGTTAAAATGCATAACCGTCCTTACCCTTGACCTTAACACTGCAAACGTGTTTATTGCTGTTACACGTGCATGCCCACGCACTCTTCCACACACACGAAGACGCAAACACACTCACTCCAGCAATACGTGTTTAAATTTTTCAAGTTCGGATGTGTAATATATATAAATATATTTATCTATTACTATTCTTGAACTATACTATATATATATTCTATATTTAACAAAATATTATACACATAACATCCACTGACTACTATGAAGAAAAAGAGTATATTTATACATTGGACTTAGAATTGACATATTATGTTGGTAGCTATATACATGCAATATTTTTTACTCGATTGAAGTCATGAATAAATCATTTCACATACATACACAAATATATATACATTAGGACAGTGAAAGATTCAATAGGAAATTATAAATTATAATAAGCTTATGTAGACTGATATAACTTTACGTCATGATAGTCTCAGCTGCTAAACTGTCATTATTACCTATATGACTAAAGTATACAATGTATTATGTACATATGTGTATATAGAAAAGCATATTTCTAACGTATACAGAGTCGTTCTAAATCTTAACTTTACCTGTCTATTTTAATTTTATCCTAAAACACGAGTGACTATTAAGACTTGACGAACCAAGTATCAACACTGAGTTTTGAATTTTACTTTGAGACAAAATATAACGAAGCATATTTTTGATTTAATCATACAAATTATTGTATATTATTGATAATCCAATTACCAAATGATGTGATTTTTTTTAATGATTCAAATTAAAAATCAAAACTACTCACAATGGTTTTTTTTTTAGATGATTATTTTAAGCAAAATAATAATATTGTAATATTTTAAACATTTTCTAGGTACCCTTTTACTTATTATAAAAGTAAATATACTTTTGATTCTAGAACGGTTAATACTTATCTCTATTTATTTTAATAGTAATACATTTCTGGGAACCTAAACCAAAATAAAAGTATCTAAATATTTTAGATTAATTAATTTTTTAACAATAAAACATGTGTCTATTATTGAATAGAGGAGACTGCTTTTAGTGGTTCAGAATGACTCTGTATGCAATGAATTATTCGTCAATAAATGATAAATATTATACGTTTTGTAACCCAATAAAAAAACGTTCTATAAAAAAAAAAGGTACAAATCTTATATAATGTAGGTATACATGTGTTTTCTACCACCCTAGGGGTACTTATTAGGTAGGTACTTGTATTACTTCAGACAGTTAATGTTTATTGTGAAGCGAGGATCTTGTGTGTTTCTACAGTTTCTTATACCACTCATCCAAGCAATAATAATAATATTCTGCTTTAGAATATGGAAAAATCTCTACTGTATTTTTTGGTCATATGTCTATCAGTTCAGTTGGTGAACAATTACGAATATTTAAAAGAAATATGCATCTTCAAATATTTGGCATTAGGAGTTATTGGATTTTTAACTCTTTGGTATGGTTACCGTTTGCTGATAAAACCATTGGATATACAAAGGGTATGAATAGAATATTTATTATGATAAATGTAATACATAATACAATAATTATACAATTATGTAATATTTAATGAGTTATCCTATGTTATTATTTTAATTTCCTATAGAAGTTGGCAGACGTGGGCTTTAAACAATACTTCACACAAAAACAATGGGCGTCGAAAGATAAATTACACCTGATACGATCCATGATGAGTCTCAGAAAAAAAGGAGCGTTGCCTCCCGTCTATCCAAATGGGTGGTTTGCACTTCTAGATTCTGATCAAATCAATATCCAACAAGTGAAATACGTGACAGCTATGGGTATTTATTTTACTTTTACAAAACTTAACATATGAATGGTTGAAACACCTATTGAATAGGTATAAGATATATTGTCTAAAACGTGTTATGGTAGACAACTCAAGTGTTTTCAGATGAAGAATTAATAATTCAAACATTATACTTATACCATCCGTTAATAAAAATGAATAAAGTCTTGACTCTTGCATCATAAAATTAAAAATATTTTTTTTTTTTTTTTTACGTCTTACGGCTTCGTATAACACCATAACGACCAAAGATCTTCAACAATAAGTTTGAAATTAAAATAAAATAAAATAATAAAATTTACTCACAGACGGATGTGTATAATATATTACGAGTACCTACGTCAAATTAATTTTTTTAGTGCCGTTTTATTATAGTAAATAATACTAATAGTTTCTCAGAACAATATATGCCAAACATTAATTTAAAATCTAAAGCAAATTTTACGATTGTAATTTTTTTTTTAAATTTATTTATTATAGTCAAATTTCTTGTTATTTATTATTGTCAGCATTTTTGTATTTGATATACTTGTTACAATAAAAAATAAATCAATAAGTTTATATATATATATTATAAGAATATAATAATAGTATAATACGATTATTATATCGTTACAAAATATAATAATAATTGAATATAGATAAATATAAACAATACATTATTTTCTTTGAATAAAACTGTTATTAGCTAAATATGTTTAACGAAAAAAATATTTCATTACAAATATCAAACTGAAGACAAGTGAAGATGCTTCATAAAATTCTAAATATTATTTAAAAATTATCGTAAAATTAACTCAGCATCCATTGGTATTTAGATATCTGACGAACTTTTTTTGATAAAAACTTAAAATGTATATCTATATTTTTATACCACTGTAAAATTTATAATTTATGGATTTGAAGTTGATACTTAATACTAAATTATATAGCAGCTCATAAAATTAAAATTGATGCATTATGTCAAAATATAAAAATGATGATATATCTTATATATAATATAATATTTATATACTTTAACAAGTATACGAGCTATATATAGCTCTTATACGGCTATATATAGGCACATGACTGTTATATTATCAGCTAACTTTATGTAACAATAATTTTAGGAGAAAATTTCGCAGTGTTTCGTTCTTCCAATGGCAACATCAATGTATTAGATGCTTACTGTCCACATCTGGGTGCAAATATGGCTATCGGAGGAGTAGTTAAAGGAAACAATCTCCAATGTCCCTTCCACGGATGGAAATTTGACGGTACAAATGGAAAATGCGTCAAAAAATAGAACAAAATGATTGTCCAGACGGTATATTTAAATTTTAGTATGGATTATAATTTATACAAAGTATAATAAGATTAAAGTTATATTCATAATTATTAGTGGATTTATTGTTTTTTGTTAAATTTGATGTTGAAAATTTAGAATTACATTATAAAATTATTATTGTATACATATAATACAAAAAAAACGTATCGGTTTGTGCAGATACAATTTTAACCCAACCATCGGTAAAAAAATGGGAGTCATTCGAGGCAAACGGTTTTATATTTGTATGGTATCACGCAGAAAATGAAAAACCTTCATGGTACCCTCCTATGGATGAAATGATCGGCAATTGGATTTATCGTGGCCGAAGTGAACACTATGTGAATGCACACATACAAGATATTCCAGAAAATGGTGCAGACGTAGCGCATTTATCGGTTTTGCACGGAGACATGGCACTTGGAGGCCAATATGCAGCTCAAGCCAATACATCACTATGGAATATTCTGGGCAACCATAAATGGAAAGCCGCATGGAAAGCCGATAAAAACCAATGGCACTTGTCTAAACTAGAACTGGAACACAAACTTAAGGTGTTTAAAAAGTTTGTCGTTTTTCAAATGAATGTTACTGCAGATCAGGTAAGACTACTTTTATTCCGATCCTTATTGATGTTCATTTTCCTCTAGAATATGATTGGTCAATCTGGGGCACACGTACTTTTTATTTTAACTTGCCAGAAGCTTGATACTGTTTTGAACAGTACATTCGCATTTTATAGTACAGCATAGTGGTTCCTAACTTTTTGATATCTGCGTACCACTTACATATTTTGGAAAATGTTCACGTATCACTTGACTTAATCTTTTTTTTTTTTTTTTACTTATCAACAAATAAGATAACATTATTTTATATATATAGTTTTTTTTTTTTGTAATTAATTTTGTTAATTTAAAATATATAAATACATAAGCATTTAATGCACAACGAATATCATAACGTAAAATATTTACAGATATAATTAATTATAATTTATTGCGACAATTTATGTTGAATTGAATTAATGAAAACGTCAATAACGTCAATAACGTCTACTGATCTTCATGTTGATTACTTTAAGTCTGAGGCCGTCTTCTACATTCATTTTGTTCCTACGTAGCATTAAAACTAATCTATATAATACCTGAACTATCAATATTTTAAATTGTAATATAAAATAGACAGTTTACTTATTAATTTCTAAATTACCCAAAAAACCTAATCTTACAGTTAAATTTGTGAGTGCCTCATTGTAGAGATGGGTCGGTCGCGACTGATCGAATCAAAATGAACGAATCATTCAAGTGACCGAATCGCGACCGAATGATGTACCAAAAAGTATTCGGTCATTCGGTCAAATCGGTCTTTCGATCAAATCGATCTTTAGTTCAAACGACTCTATTGACGGTTTTTAATGAAACTTTTCTAGTACAATTATAATTAATAATCCAAGACCGTGATAATTATCATGGTTTATGATAACAACCACGGTGTTTTACTACATACACTACAATTTACAATTTTTTCATAATAATAATCTCTGTCACTGATTGACTGCTTCATATTTCATAAGAAAATTGATTCACTTAATGATAAGAACGATATTTGATGCAAGACCGAAATGATTGGTATGACCGAATCACTAGACTGATCCAATTCAAATGATTCGAATCATTCAAACGACCGAAAATTCCCACCTCTACCTCATTGGTTATATGCATAGGCGCAACTGGACCTTACATTTGAAGAGGGGGCTATTAGTACCAAGATAACATAGACCTACAAGGGCTATACCCCAAACTCCGTCTACTAATTTAGATTTTGCCGCTCAGGGGCAATAACATTTTACCACTCCTTTTCCCTAAAGTGCAAAACTAAAAACAAGTGTCATCAATATTTTATTAAAAAGCCGCTCGCTACACTCGCAATTGATTTTCTCTATTTCAGTACACTATTACACAATATTTGTAATTAATATATGATCCAAAATAATAAATGAGTTTTAATTATCTAAATAATTTTCTTTGGTATCCTTCAGTCTGAATGTCACATCCTCATACAAATCAAGATTAAACCTTGACATTAATCTATGTCTCGATAAAATACCGTTTAATATAAAATAATCTTTAAAATTGTATGCGCTACTAAATAATATAAAACATTATATAATATTGCATTTAATTTTATTTATTTATCATCCATAAATAGTTTTCCTTTGAGAATGCGAAAATATCGATTTATTTTTATGTAGAATTACCGTAAACATTTTGTTAAGATAAAACCAAATGTATAAATATTCGTAATTTTTATTTCTTTGTAGATTGGTCCCGGATTAGTGATTTTAAATTTTAAAACGTGCTTTGGACCGATGAAATTAGTTCAAACTGTCACACCTGTAGAACCATTGATTCAAAAAGTTGTTCATCGTGTCTATTGTCCACTTTATTTGTCGTTGTATGCATCAATACTTTTATTTATGGAATCTGTAATGGTAAGATTTAATTTTGATTTTTAATTTTTAACTATAAACATTTAATAAATTTAATAGTAATTAATTTGGATAAGTAAATTTATAAATTTTTTTATAATGAATGTTTAATACAACACACATTTCAATTTTCATATACATTTATTTTTTATGTTTCTTATTTTTAATTAATATTTGTTTTAACTAATACACAGCAGGTGTAGTAGTTATACAAATATAGACAATAGTGTTAAAGCTTACCAATATTGATTTGAACTTAATCCCAGAAGGCCTTTCTCTTTTGATAGAAAACAGTCCAGAATGCCCAGAAAGAAACTATGATATTCCTTATCCCTTATCTGTAGATAATACAAAAGAAAATCAATACATATAAATACTTGATACTTCCTAGGATGCAAAGTCTGTTGTCAATCTCACCGAACAGCTAAATAATAATAAAAAAAAAGGAATAAAATTAACATTTCTTGTTGAAAGCTAAATAAATTTGAGGAAAAACACATTATATATATTGGAAAATTTTGTAGAATAGTTTTTTGACTTTTACTCTAATATAAATATGGTAATAACTATAAATTAGTTTTATATATATATATATATATATATATATATATATATTAGTACAAAACCAATTATTGTGATATTACATCCAAATAAAATTGTATTAAATATATTTTAATAATAATAATTTTCAATATTATTTTGTAATAACAGTGGAAAATCTATAGTATACTTATTATTTTTGCAGTTTGAAAGAGATGTTGTAATTTGGAACCACAAGAAATACATCGAAAAACCTTTGGCTTTAAAACAAGAATCAACACTTTTAGCACATAGAAAATGGTACAAGCAATTTTACAGTGCTAATAGTCCCAATTTTAGTTTTAGAAAAGAAACGATAGATTGGTAAATGAATATTATATAAACTTTTATTATATGCAGCAGAGAAGTATTTTTTAATACAAAGAATAATATATAATATTAATATAGAAAAAATGGTACAATGTACAATTAATTAATTTAGCCAAAAGAAATAAATGAGCTGAAAACAGTTAATATTAGAATAAAATTCTTGATGTATTATTTAACGTTGAATTATCTGAGTTTCTTTTTTTAGCCATGCAAGCGCTCTTTGATCACCTGATTTTTCTAACAATGGCGTTAAAGTTTGTAAACATTTGCGATGATATTCATTTAAATAATCAATCTGAAAATAATGTTTAATTTATTATTATAAATAATCATTTCATTATTAGATTCCTTACCTCTTTATCAGTGAGCAAATCAATCACCAACATTTTAGTTTGTATTGGGCACAAAGTAACAGTTTCAAACTGTAAAAATGGCCTTTGAGGCATTTTATAATCTGTTACTGAATCTTTTACCAACACAATATCTTCTAAACGAATACCAAAATCTTTCTCATAATATCCCGGTTCTGAAGATAAATTGAATCAATAATACATGGATTTTATATGTCACAAAATATTACCATTTGATAAAAACATTCCCGATTGTAAACCAGGATCATTGGGAATTTCTCTCCAAGATATTCCCATGGGTCCTTCATGAACATTTAAGTAGGAGCCAATACCATGTCCAGTACCATGCATATAGTCTAAGCCAACATCCCATAAAAATCTACGAGCATACGAGTCTAAACAATTGCCCTAAAACAAAATATTCATACCAATAAAATTGATTCTTAAAACAAAAATTTATAATTATACTAGGATTTTGTGAGGAAATTTGCTCATGGCTAAATTTGCTTGGCCTTTAAAAACTCTTGTGAAACATTCTTTTTGATAATTGGATGGTGTTCCAAAGTGTAAAGTTCGAGTTACATCAGTTGTACCATCCCTATTTAAGTAATAATTTATTTAAGGCCTAGTAATAGTATCATAATAAAAAGGTAATTGATAAAATACGAACAAAAATTGACCGCCTGAGTCACACAAATACATTTCATCAACGCTTAATTTTCTATCAGTTTCTGGAGTTGGAGCATAATGAATAATTCCACCATTTGGACCAGATGAAGAAATTGTTTCAAAACTAAGGCTTACAAAATCTTCTTGTAAACTATTGAAATTAATAAATGATTAGTAATTATTTACACTAACATTTATTTAAAGAAAAGCAAATTTTAAACACAAAAACTACCTTCTAAATGATAACAATTTTTCAGCAGCTGATATTTCTGTTAAATTTCCTTGTGATATGTTTTCTTCTAACCAAGCAAAATATGAACATAGTGCAGCACCATCTTTAATATGGGCATTTTTAAGACCTATTGTTTGTTGAAAATAAAATTAGTTTTATATATAAAAATTATATTTCTTCAATTTTACCATTAATTTCTACAGAGTTTTTAATAGCTTTCATAAGAGGAATTGGTGTTGGTTTTGAAATACGATTAGATTTTGGTACCATGTTGACCAAGTTGTAACTAGATTTAGCTGACACCCAAACATTTCCAGTCTTACAACTGTCTGACGCTAACTAAAACAAAAAAGGTATAATATAATTCAATATCTATAATATTTATTCAATTATAATTTTTATAAAATTTACAGTTATAAATGTATATTATATATATATAGTGAATAATTAATGAAAATCACTGATCTATGGAAAATTAACCATACTAATAGCGAAATTGACATTTTTTAAACTAAAATAAATTGTATATTCTTAAAATAAAATAACTCTTATTATAGAATACCTAAAAATCAGATAGCTGAGTTATTCTTGTTATATTTTATCAAGAATAAATAAATTAAAAACTATGAAAATAATGTAAATGTTTTATTATAAGCATAATTAATATAGTATTATGTAAAAATGTCTTACTTTAAATATTAAATTAAAAAAAAACTAGTCAATTACATAAAATAATGGTAAACTTCTTTTTTCAATAAATTATGGTTTTAAGTTATCATGAAAATTTAAATTTCTGAGATTTCAATGTCAATCATTTAAATCATAGCATATCTTACTCACTATTTTTTCAAAACATACCAAGAAAGTATAATTATTTTTATCTCTTAGTTTTTTACATCCAAAAGACTCAAGACTATGTTTTAATAATAGGTTTTTTTTTTTTTAAATTAAAACAAACAAATTAGACATTTCTAGCCATAGGCTATCTATATTTAAGGATATTTAGATAATTTATCAATTTAAAGTAGTTTTTTTTTTTTTAGCAGCTTTACATGATAATTATAAATATTTAACACAAGTACTATGGATAAATTGACATTTAAGATATATAGAGTTAACTAAGAGTCTACCTAATATATAATATTTATAGTAATATAACAACTATAGTACATAGTAATTTGCTGTAAAGTGCTTAGGAAGAAATAATATTATGTGTATAGTATAGAGATTTGGATGTTGTAATTGGATGGTGGCTCAGCGTAGGTCGTAGAAACGATCTCTTTTTAATCGACGTTGAGTCGGTTGAGTATAATAAATTGTTTAAACATTTTGAAAATAATAAAATAAAAATTAGTAAATGATTAATACTCCTAAATGAATATATAAATAAATAGTTTATATAAATATAAATAAATAAATGCTTAGCCTAGTGTATTATTATATTTGTAATGTACAACTGGTTTCAAATTAAAATTCATCATTAAGTATAAACAGAGTCCATAAAATATTCATTTAAATATGATTGGAAGCACTTAATGAAATCAAAACCATTATGCATAAATTATATCACATATATAAACACATATATACACTCACACACCAAATGAATAGAACCATTTGAAAGAAATGTTTGCTTAACAAAAATACATCTACGGATAGATATTCAATAAGTTGGGGAAAAAATTAAATAAAATCAGTATTTTTATTAAAATAATGAAATTTATTTGATGTTTGACATCTTAAATTTTAATATAATTTACTCCATTTTAAATAAGAATAGACACTGTTTAATTGTCATTAATAATGCTTCACCCATGATATATGTATAATATATATTCTATACAATTTTTGGAAATCTCACAAAAAAATTGAATATTTACATTCAACATATAAAAAATGAATTCCTTTATGTTCAAATTTGTTATTTTTCCTTCAAAAAATACTTTAATTTATCTTTATTAAATATACTTACAATATCACTAAAAAATGAATGTAGTTTTTCATATGGCTGTATTATGACAGACAAGTTTTCACTTTTAAAATGTTCAGGAACAGATTTAGATAACTTTTTATCATCAACAAATAAATGTACATCTGTGTGTGTAACGATTACATAAGAATAAAATACAGGATTGTATATAATGTCAGATCCTCTTAAGTTTAATAACCCTGTTCACAAATCACAAAAATATCAAAGTTAATATGAAGATTCATAATTAATTACATAGATACACATGTTAATCAATATTAACATATATTATTTGTAATATAATATAAGTAATCAAATAATGTGATCAAATTAATTAAAAATAAATATTTATTAAAAATAATATAATTTTTCAAACTTACATGCAATTTCATCGAGAGCAGTAATTAACAATATAGTAGCATTTTTTTCATTCATTTTCTGTCGAACTTCTTCTACTTTTTCTCCACACTTTTTACCTAGGTAAGATAGATAATTGTTAATAACTTAGTCATTAAATTCATTAATTTTTAGAACATTGTTGATCCACAATACCAGAAAATTTAATGTTCAGTGGTTTAACAAGATTTGATGGAATAGCTGGACGGTCTGACCACATGCGATCAATGAGATTAGTATCTAATGCAACTAAACGAATGCCTTTATACTTTATTTCTTTATTAATTCTTCGCCATTCACTGTAAGTTATAAGATCTGCATCAACTCCAATTTTAGAACCGGGTTTCATATTTTTAGTAAGCCATTCGGATAAAGTTGGTGTTTCTGGCAGGCCTAAAATAAAAATAAATAAAAATTATTTATTTTATCTGAAAGACTTAAAAATTATTTATTATTTTTTAAATGTATTATAAGTCACAATATAAATATAAGTAAAAAAATAAATATTTTTTTTTTTTAGAAAAATAGTTTTTAATATTTGATTGTTTTTTTGTGATTAGGAGCAGCGCGTTCATCACATTCTCAAGCTTTATATACAATATGTAGTACCAACATAATTGTAATTTATTTTAAATAATTTTATTATTTGTTTAACTGAGAGTATTTTTACTAATTAGAAAACGAAAATTTTCCGTTTCTGTTTTGAAGAGGTTCTGTCTTAGAGAGGTAATTTTTATATATTATTTGCACCAGGAATATTGACATTTTCCATTATAAGGAGGTTCTATTATAGAGTTTTTACTGTATACTAATTTATAGTTGATAATTGTAGTCCTGTAAAACATTTTACAGTTTGTTATATGTTGAAAGTACCCATTTTCATTTGAGTCCAATTCTCATCCAACTGCTGTTCGGCTTGAATAAAATATCGACCATCTATCCATAATAAAGCTTCAGTTTGAGTGATAAGAGCAACACCAGCTGAACCTGTGAAACCAGTAATAAAAGCTCGACGTTGATCACATGCAGAAATATATTCATTCTGAAAAAAATTAATAATAATAAAATTATAATTAACAACCACACAAATAAAGACTTACTTGGTGAGCATCTTCTGAAAAAACAATGTAACCATGAATATGTTCTCCTAAATATTTTAACTTCATTAAGTCACGAAGTCTTGACAAAAGAGGACCAGTACTGCGGACAGCCATAATGCTATAAATATTATTGAAAATAATAAATATATATTATACACCTGTATAACGATGTCAAGACAAAGGTTTCATCAAGGATACAACAAGCAAATAAGGGTTATTACGGACTTAAAAAGTTCTGAAATCGAAGGCCTTATCTATAAACCTAAAAATTAAAATGTACATGACACTACTAAGACCAATTGTCCTATACGGCTCGGAAACATGGGCGTTGTGAAAAACAGAAGAATCGAGATTGTTGATATTCAATAGAAAAGTTCTACGGAAAATTTTCAGTCCCTTTTTCGATAGCCAAACTAAAAAATGGAGAAAACGGCATAACGAGGAACTCCAAAGACTCTTCCAGAGATCGAATATAGTGAGAGATTGCCAAATGAAAATTAAGCTGGGCAGGCCATGCTTGGCGCAAAGAGGGCACATTAATCAAACGGGTGATTGAAGAAGACCCTGTAGGAAAAAAACCGTTAGGCCTAAGCTAAGATGGGAAGATGGTGTGAAAAGAGAATTTGAGAGGATAGAGCCCAGCACTAATTGGAGAGAAGCAGCGGCGGACAGAAATAAGTAGCAAAGTGTATTGTTGTCAGTATGGTCTTAAAGGCCGAAGCTAAAGAAGAAGAAGAAGAAAATACACCTGTATAATAATATAATGTATGTAAAAGGAAAAATAAGAATTTTTATAACAGGTTGGCTTTGAAATTGCTTATTCAATTATCATACAGTTTTTTAATTTAGAATTAATACAAAACTATATATACACAAAACCTATATTTATTTAATACATTAAACTATTAACTATTGAGGAAAGTCTAGTAATTCAGATAATTAGATAATATGCATATATATTACATAATTATAAGATATTAAAGTAAAATTGAGTAATCATCTTCAATAACCAAAGCAAATATTAAGAAAACAATGAAAAATAAACTTTTAAAAGATAATTTTTAATGTCAGTTATAATAAACTAAATAAAATACAAGAGAGTATACATTATAATTTATTCTATGATTCAATGATCTTAAGTAAAAATTTTTAAATACATTTTTTTTTAATATTTTGATAAAAAAAACACTTAAGTTTCACGGAACTCTTAAGTGAACTCTGGGGAACCCAGTGATTCAACGGAATACAGTTTAAGAAACAATTTTCTATAATATTAGAGAGACCACTATGTGAAATTTCAAGTTCATACATTTTATCGTTTTTGAGATGTAATGCAATGGTCAATTATGGTATTTGCAATTTTTTTTTAATAAGTTTTTATTTATTTATTTAATTTTTTCTTATTAATACATTTATTATTTATTAGTCATAATTACTGTATGTTTTATGACTATTATAGACAAGGACATATCTGGAAGAGGGAAGGGGGATAATCTGACCCACAGTTAATATTTGTTGACAAAATTGGCCTCTTAAAATTGTATAATATTAGTATGCGGACTATAGTATATAGTCAATACTAAACTAGAGCAAATGCAATATGAATCCCGAATGCCCCAGTCCCCATCCCGCCAAATCATACCGCTTATTTAACAGTAGAGCTTATTAAAACATCTCTATGTTGAACCCCATGTAAGAATCCTACATAAAATATAATACATTTTATGTTTTTAAAGATAATTATAAATAATCTTAAAAACAAAAATTATATGATCATATTTTGTTTATTATGAGGTATGCATTAAAAATCCAATTTTATCCCTTGTAAATGGATCCTTGAAATACTCACGGTTCTCTAAATGAAATGGTATAATGTTTAACTTATTTCAATCAAAAAATGATATATAGTCATATTAAAATCAATATAAGTTGATTATCTATATAATTATGATGTCAACTGACAACTAACATAAATATGGATACAAGTATTACAATAAAAAACCTTGGAATATTACACGTTTGGGGACATATATTATGTGTTAATGCTCTAGAGCGATTAAGTATCACTTTAAAGGCAGTTTTGAGAAACTTGTAACACCATATTAACAAAAACTGGTTAGTTTGATAAATCTATATTAAATTACATACCTTTAAATATCGGTGACGGTACGCTACACTATATTAAAGAAAATTACAGTACCGAGGAACAAATTATATTTGTCGTTATTGAAATTTGGGATAAGAATGAAACAACTGTGAGGTTCAGACTTGAGATAACAAATTAATTGTAAACTATTTAATAAGTGCAAACGTAATGTTATCAAGACATCGTCGTAATCTATTATCATACGTGTTATCATTCGGTGCCAACCATACGCATAGTGTGAAGGACCTGGTGTCACCATTTAACCAATTCTGTGGTCTTACTAGATATATACCAACCTCAGTCCACATACCAGAAATGACCGAGTGGATACCACAACGATGACAACACTGCAATAACAATTTAGATAAAAGATTTTTTTGTCATATTTCAATAGTGTTTTGTTTAGAAACGTTAAATGTAAAACGAAAACAATGTTTCAATTAAAATCCTCTACAGCTTAGGTCATCGCAGGTGGTTTTAGTACTTGGGAACCGGTGCTACTCAATTCTAGGATACAGGTAATTTATATGTTTTTGGTCAAATTTCGAAGTGCTTCAATGAGGTTATCCGCTTGTGGTATATAATATACAATCGAATTGATTACAAGATGTGCCATAGCTCATAGGCACTGCGTTTACGTGCGCGAGTGTGTATGTATATGTCTCGTGTGTGTATGATTGTGAGTAATTTTTTTTTTCGCTGTATTTAAGTGGGAACGAAATCGGCCTTCATAATATTCCGATGTGATTATTATTTATCCGCCGTTCTTAAATTATCATAGTAATTCATGAACCCGTTGTTATTGAGTGGTAATGATGATTATCTGTGTCCATTTCATGTTTAGCAGTATTTGAAGAAGAATCGATTTATTGTTTTGATAAAGACAATTCGAAAACAATGGCCGAGATCAAAAATAACAACAGCCAACAGCAACCTATCGTTAAAATTGGTCATTATATACTTGGACAGACACTGGGTGTTGGTACATTTGGTAAAGTAAAAATTGGTGAACATCAGCTTACCAAACATAAGGTTGCTGTTAAAATACTTAATCGGCAGAAGATCAAAAGTTTGGATGTAGTTGGAAAGATACGACGAGAAATACAAAATCTTAAACTTTTCCGTCATCCTCACATCATCAAACTTTACCAAGTTATCAGTACACCTACTGACATATTTATGATAATGGAGTATGTATCTGGTGGAGAACTATTTGATTACATTGTAAAGCATGGTAAACTTAAAGAATTTGAAGCTCGTCGGTTTTTTCAACAAATTATATCGGGTGTTGACTATTGTCATAGGCATATGATTGTACATAGAGATTTAAAACCAGAAAACTTATTATTGGATCATAATCTTCATGTTAAAATTGCTGATTTTGGCTTATCAAACATGATGATGGATGGAGAATTTTTAAGAACAAGTTGTGGATCACCTAACTACGCTGCGCCTGAAGTCATTTCAGGAAAATTGTATGCTGGACCTGAAGTAGATATTTGGTCATGTGGTGTTATTTTATATGCATTGTTATGTGGTTCTTTGCCGTTTGATGACGAACATGTGCCAACTTTATTCAGAAAAATAAAATCTGGTATCTTTCCAATACCAGACTATTTAAATAAATCAGTCGTTAGTTTACTATGTCATATGTTGCAAGTTGATCCAATGAAAAGGGCTTCTATTGATGATATTAAAAAACATGAATGGTTTCAGCACGAATTACCTGCTTATCTCTTTCCTTCTCCAGTTGACCGAGATTCTTCTGTAATTGATACTGATGCTGTTAATGAAGTCTGTGAAAAATTTAGTGTGAAAGAGTCTGAAGTTCACAATGCTTTATTGAGTGGTGATCCACATGATCAACTAGGCATTGCATATCATTTAATTATTGATAATAAACGAATTGCTGATGAAGCAGCTAAAGCAGAGTTACAAGATTTTTATATTGCTAGTAGTCCACCTCCGACAATTGGAAGCCCAGATGTTTCAGCTTCAGCTGGAGGCGCCAAACCACATCCCGAAAGAATAATGTCTCAGAGAGAACGAGCTCAATCTATAGACCAAAGTGCCCGAGGATCACCAATGAAAAGAGCTAAGTGGCATTTGGGTATAAGGTCTCAAAGTAGACCTACAGATATCATGAATGAAGTTTATAGAGCCATGAAAGCTCTTAATTTCCAGTGGAAGGTTATAAATCCTTACCATATTCAAGTAAGACACATGAATCAAAAAACTGATAGTTATACCATGATTTCATTGCAACTGTATCAAGTGGATTATAAAAGTTATTTGTTGGATTTTAAGAGTTTAACTAATGATCAATTAGAAAATGTAAATTTATCTACACCAGCTTTAGAAATTGAAAATCAATCACCTAGACAGGAAATTGCAGTACAACCACAAAAAAAATGTGCAGGACATCATACTATGGAGTTTTTTGAAATGTGTGCTGCTCTTATAACTCAACTTGCCCATTAATTAATTTATAAAAATATTAATATTTTTAATGTAAGTTTATACAAATTAAATTTTAGGATCTACAGTATATTTGCTTTTTATTTGTAATTTTATCTTTAATATTATCTGTTATAATTATATAATTTTATATTATAATATGTAATATAATTATAAATTATTCTGATATAAAAACATTATAATTATAATATTACAGTTTTATTTTACTAATATGAAGTACCATTGAATGTACGTTTTTAAAAACAATGTCATAAAAATAATACATTTTATGTAAGGTAATATTGAATATCTCTTGTATAAATATATATATATATATAGTGAATATTCAATGTATGTATTAATTGTTATATTGTAAATTTATCATATACTTTATTTGTAATATAATTATGCAAATATTGTATATTTTTATTAAATTGTTTGTCTTGTATATCTTATACTCCATATAAGAATATCTATCTGTTTTAAATAGAAATTAAACATTAATGATCTGTATTAAAAAGATATTTTTTTAATATTTTCTACTAATCAGAGTATCTATTATTAGATTTTGAAATCTGTTCAATTTTTCTGCGAAAAAAAATTTTAATTTTTAATTATTTAATTTTCTAAAATGAAAATACTTTTAATAATTAAAAAAGTTTAATTTAAGATTCTTTATTTACAGTTTACCTACATTTTTTTTTTCACAATGTATGACATTATCTAGTTTTTTGTTAAATTATTATCAATGTTGTAGAATTGTAGAATTGTAGAGTTTTTAACTTTAGATATTAAAAACTATGAAAAATATTTCTGTTGATATATTACAACAAATTTATGTTTACATGAATGAAATGATAAAATACTAAGTTATATTAATTTTTTAAGATCGGTGAAGTTATTAAATTTGCTTTTTGTATGTATCTATTAAATTTAATATTTTTAAATAATTTCAAACTGGAAATGTAACAAATATTTTCTTAGACTAATATGTGTTAATGCATAACTAGAAAATATACTAACATTTTTATTTAATTTATACTTCATGTACTTAAGAATAAAAAAAATGTTAAATTGTGAATATTGTTTTAATAATAAATTCAACATTGAATTGTAATATATTATTGTGCATTATTTTAATTTATAATCAATGCTTGCAAATTGATAAACTTAAACTTACTTTAATGTGCAATTTACAATATCATAATTTGTAGTTAAATATATTTTTACATTTAAAAAAAAAAAGAAAAAAAATCAATTGAATTATTTATTTATTCTATTACATTATATTTGTTCTCTGTTTTATTTTATTCATAAATTTATTATTTATTATTAGTAGTAAGTTGTGATTTGTGCATATTATTTAAAGTTTAAAAATATAACTATATTCCAGGATAACTGGGATATCTAATATGATTTAAATAGCTTAAAATCCACTAAAAAAAAAAATATAATAATTTTTTGTTTATTATTAAAAATTTAATATCATAGCTTGATATGATATTTTTATCAATCACGTTTAATGAAACTAAACTTCAATTTTACCCATTTATTTTAATGCTAAATATTAATTATAATATCTTATCTTAATTCTCTTATTCGTTTTGATGGTTTAATAGTAATTTAATATTAAGATAATTTATTTCATTTATACGTAATATTTATAACATATAAGTTATATATTAGTTAATAATTTAATTTTTAATTTTTAGGATGCCTACCGTTGATGTACCTGAAATACGCGTAAAAACAGCTTTCAATGGGTAAGTTAATATAATATATTTTTTACAGTAAAATAGTTTTTAACTTTAATTATTTATATTTTAGGGAAGTTATGATAACATATATAGATCCAAGAATAACCTTTGATCAATTAAAATATGAAATGAGGGTAATTTGTCGGTTTTCATCAGATCAAGAATTTACTATGAAATGGGTAGACGAAGAAGGTAATACAATTATTTTATGACAATTTTTTTTATTTATTTATTTGATTTAGAATACTCAAATAAATCATGTTGCCATTATAAATTGAATAGATACTATTGGTAGGTATTACTGATTTAATTAAAATTATTATTGCATTGTAATTATATTAAATATTGTTTTAGCTATTTGTTCCATATTGTTTTAATTTTATAATTTTGTTACAACATTACTGTCTTCAATATTATTTTTAAAAGATAATGACACAAAACACTAATTCAGGTATATTTTAATTTATAAATGCATTAATGAATTAAAAAGAGCATTTGTATGAAATTCCATTGATTTTTGTATGAAGTTTTTATTACTTAAAATTAAATTACATTTTTATAATATTTTTTTACTGGATATATTGCCTGTCCAAATAAATAAATAAATATAGTCATATAATTTTTTTCTGTATTATTTGAATTTAATAATATATTAAATTATCTATATATTAAAATTGTTTTACTTTTGATACTTGTTTATTGACTTATATTCACATTAAAATAAATGTATTATTAAATGTTTATAATTATAAATTTAAACAAAAAAATTGTATTATAATATAATTATTTTATTAAGGAATAGTTATTATCAATTTATATTTCAGTAAATTAGAATGAATATTTAAAAAAAATTGATTGGCAAATATATAATATTTATTGATAAAAGAATAAATTACATAACATTTTAATAAATCTAATAAAATAATTTAAAATGTTCACATCATAAAAGTGTAAAATTCTATAATTAAATTATACAATCAAATATTTAAAATCATAATTACATGAAATTTATGATACTCCTAAAAAATTATTATGATTTTAGTAATGTGATCTTAATAATTTTAGATGATAAAATAATAAATTTAAATTGATAATACCAATAAACTAGTAGTCATAAGTCACATTTAGTTATTAACTGATAATCTGATAATGTATATGTATTATAATCTTTTGGTGTATTATTTTATTATATTTAAATGTAATCAACAAACACATTTAATGTAATATAAGTATTATGAGGTTGTAAGTTCTGATGTTATTTGGAGACCCCCTTCAATCAAGATAGTCAATTATCTTTTAAACTTGTATAAATTAATACAGATTATATAAATTCTTATTTGTTCTTATTAGAAAAAATAAAATATCACTAGTAATTTATAATTATAAATATTTTTATTGTTTTCTTTTCTCAACAATTTGAGTAATATTAAGAATAATTTATCCCTTTTGACACCCTTTTGATGTACTAATTACTATGACTAATATGTATATTTTATATAACAATTTTTTACTATTTTGGTTTAAAACTGAGTAAAAATATTTGTTTCATATTAATGTAAATAACTTTTTATATATTCTAGATATTAAAAGAAAACATAATTATATTTTTTTAATTACATTTAACAGAATAAACACAATATTTTTTTTATTTTTATTATCATATGATGAAATATTTCTTAATTAAACATGTAAGCTTTTGATTCACATTGGAATTAAATAATAAATTGGTATTAAATGATAACATTTATTAACAAGAACAATATCTACGATTGATCTATTGTAAGTTTTTTCATTGTCTTAATTTCATAAACTAAAATCTAAGTACATAAAATATAAATAATTACAAATATTTATAGTTCTACTTACTTTTTTTCTTAGTAAAATTTTTAAAAACAATAATTGAAAAATAATGTTAATGTATTTATGTTTAATAATAAGTCAAACAATATGACCTTAGAAAATAAGAGTTTTAATTGTTTTCCCAATTACATTTGTTGTGCTGTACAGTAGCATAAATTAATTTATCCTTTTAAATATTGAGAAACATTACAATCACGTTCACAATTAAATGTACTTACCACCAATCAAGCCAACCTGTAAAAAAGGTTTTCATTGTCAGTTTTACACATTAATAATATTATAGAGTTATGTTGCCGTAAATATCTATCTATTTTTGGTTATTTAATTTTAATTGTTGATATTTCATTCTTCTCCATTCTTCTCTGTCATTTTCTACAATTTTTAATTATAACAATTTGTTGCAAAATGTCTAATTGGTGAATATCAAACCTCAATCATTTGATAAATAGGACCAAGAAGATAGCCTATTCAAAAAACTCATACGCATAATAATTTGAACAATGAAAAGTATCAGCATCAATAACAATTATTCAAACATGTACAATACCATTCATTCACTAACTAATCAACAAACAGCCACAACTACTATACTGATTAATTTTAAATTTTGAGGGAATGTACTTATTACTGATTATAGGTGCACTATTTTAAAAAAATCACAGACAAAACACTAAATTGTTGTGAATAAGTGAAATTCATTTTGTTTACTCTTTTGTTCTGACGTGGAAAAGATAACTATTTCTTCAAAAAATTTCAGTAGGACTTCAAACCTAAAAAAACAATTTCTGCTTCAGATTTCTACTCCAGCTGTTTCTAATATTTTTTTATCTGCATACCACTTATACATTATGAAAAATTTTCATGTACCACTTAATAACTTTTTTTTTTTACTTTTCAATAAATAAAATTGACATAATTGTATAAATATGAAGCCATTGTATAATTCCATTAATTTAAATTAGTTAAATTCATAAGCATTTAATGCATAATAAGTAACATAACATAAAATATTTTGTTTATTATATAAATTTTAATTAATATGAACGAATAAATTAATGAAATACTGTGTGTTGTATTGAATAAATTTGGATGTCAATACCAGGCTCCATGTTGGTATTTTTAAGTCTTAAGTTGTCCTTTACGTTCATTTTGTCCTTATATCGTAGACATATATATAAAATCAGCTAATATCAAATAAACCAAATATTATCGAATGGTAATATTAATAATATATAAAACTATTTCTTTAAAGAAATGTCTCCACATACCACATACGAGCTTCCTGCATATCACAGGTTAGACACCGGTATTCTACTCCTATCAAAGATCTTGGCAATATAACTAAATTTTCTTATTGTTATCACTTTACTTCATATGTATGCCAAAATAGAAATAAAGAGGCTGAATTTAATTTGACACAATTGTAGTAAAGTGAGAACTAAAAACTATGATTATTTCAGAGACACAATATGTTAAAAAAATTAGTGTATTTTTTAAAGAATTTTCATTGGACGACAAACAATTTTTGCTCAAAATAGTATATCTAGATCAAACAATGGTAGAATTTCACATTTGCTCTACATAGTTAAAAAAAAAAATCTGGAAGATTATGTCTTACCTCGTATTTCAAAATACTATTAACTTAGCATTAAAATATTTTCACCGAACAACATTTGTGTCTTATAGTTATCTAGTTTCAAAAATGCACCGAAAAAGATTAACAAGTTTCAAGAATTTACAAGGTGGTCATATTACTGTCCAACTTCATGGTAAAATCTCGTTATATGCACTATAAAAACTCGGGATGCCTCGGGATATACATTGACCAATATAGCCTAAGAGGTGATACTCGAGGAAATTTCCCTTAGTTGGCATTTTTATTGTTGAAATTAATGGAATAAAGATCGATTATTAATGGATAGTAGTGCCATATAACCTTGTTTTACCTGTACCTTCATGGAAACATTAATATAAAACTATGCATCTTTATGAAGTCTATAAAGTATAAATAAAAGTACGTAAATAAAATTAGTAACCAAGCAAAGTTTGGTTTAGAGGAAAAGTTATTCAAGTTTCAAGCAAATATGTAATTCTGAAACTGCTTGGAGAATGATAACGCCCCAGATAAAATTCACTACCCTACTATAACTGCATTTAAAATTTTTGAGATTTTTAAAATTGATTCTTTTGCAAAAGAAATTATTTAACGTGATAACTATATCTTGCAAAATAACAAGTTTAGCAGAAGAAAGCACGTAAAGGAAGTTCTTGGATATCTAGTAATCAAACAAGATCAAGTTCTGCATAGAGTCTACACTGTGCACTCAAAAATATTTGCGGTTCCTACTTCACGAAGTACGGGGATCGACTTTCTTTGATGATTTCTGAAAAGCCTCAAGAGTGGTCAGGATCGTCCTTAAATCAGAACGAGGGAAGCGTTTTCCACTGAATTTTCAGACCTAACGTTTTCATAAATAATTTTCAAATGATAAATTGTTTCCATTCAACAAAGTTTACAAACAAAAAAATGTTTGATTATGAAAGTCCTGATGCGTTTTTTTTATTCTATTAGTGAATTTTTTTCCAATTCTTGGCCAACTCTTTAAGTAAACGATTTAAATAATTGAAACACTTTGATGATTATTTTAGTTATTTATTTGATATTGAAAGTACCTATTACTGAAACGAATAAAGAAAATTTTATGAAGCATTGTATGTATATTTTTACAAATGGATGGGAATGTCTTTTTTTAAAAGCCCCGAACAATATATTTGCCCTCGATCCCACAAAGTGTAGGGTTGGCCCCGAGATTGGTTTATCCAATTGATCAGTCTGTTTACTGGGCTTTGGGGTTATTTGAAAATCAAACCTACATCTTCGACGTATTGTACCAAAAAGATGCGCTTTATCAGGAACAAGAATTATGTTACGCACAAGAATAATCAACATTTTAACAATAGCATTATATATATATATATATATATTATATTATATATATATATATATTTAACTAAAATATCATACTCTTACTCATTTTTATTGTACTTTCAAAACTACTATTCTGATTAATTTGAAATTTTGAGGGAATGTACTTATTAATATGTATATGTCTATTAAGAAAAGATTTTTGAATTTGCATTTAAGTGTCTAAACAAATTTGGCTTCTGGGCTGGATATTGATATAATTACTATTTGGGGTGTATACATTTATATAGTGTATATAAATAATATTAGAATAATATGCAATGATTGCCCACTTTTATCAAACATTTTTATACATCAAAATAGTAATTTCTCTTATCTAAATGGTAAAATTTCTCCACGACGAAGCCAAGTAATGCAGTTAGTATAATTTTAGATTATAACTATATTAATTCATAGTTTTAATTATTCTTTACTTTTATCAAGAACAGTAATTTTTTTTGTTTATTTTTTACACAAATATGCACAGTAATAATATTTTTTTAATTTTTTTTTTTTATTCTGTTATTGATAATTGATAAATATTGAATAATTAAGAATTAAATATAAATTTGTAAGTGTATTTGTTATCATAAAAATTGACATTATGTATATAATTTATAGAAAAATTAGGTATCTATTTTAGTATTTTACCATTTTCGTTTTAAATGTAGGTGATCCTTGTATATTGTCAACTCAAATGGAATTAGATGAAGCTGTAAGATTATACGAACTCAATAAAGACTCCGAATTAACAATACATGGTAAGTAATTACATATCTCATTTATTTAATTAATCTCCTCCCATTTGTTGTCGCTATCGGTATTAAAATTACTGTTACTCCTTTGTCGTTATTACAAAACAAATTTGTAAAAATTAAGACGTAATACAATTGTATTTATAATATGTAAATCTTGCGACTTAGTGGTACTCAATATTTGTATTTATCACATGCGGCTTGAGGCATTTAATCATCAAACGTACGGTGCGTCAAAACTATGCTATAACCTTACTTGCACTATGTTACTACATTGTGGGGGTACCTGTGTGAACGGAGAGTTAGAAACGGGCTGTACATTGTGGGCGGTGGCAGCGGAGGGTCGCCGAGTAACACGATGGATTCGGCGCCCTGGTGTTTTGATTTTAGGGTGGAACCCATACACGGCTAGTAAGTGCCCGTAGCCGAAAAGCTCAATATACATCGCGTTGCAGTGTTAATTCCGATAATATTTGTTCTTTTAATTTAGTATAACAATTATATTACTTAAGTATAAGCAAGTAGAATTTCATGTTATATTAAGTTCTTATTGATTTTTTTTTCTATTTTATTTTTCAACTTGTAGTACGGAATAGAGTTCACCGTCTTGCATTACTTAACGTATCTTCCCCGTATTTTCGTTTCAGTTTACGCATAAATATTTGTCTATGATAAGTTATCTAGACGTAATTTTATGTTCTCACACTCATTTTTATTGTGTTTTTTCAAAAGTTCTTTTTCTATGTATTTATGAATTTCTGTGATTTATATTTATACTTCGATCAATAGTACTATAAAAAGTGCGAGTTGTACAAAGTACCACCCACATTTAATCAAATATTTTTGGACTTGTTTTAAGGGTTATATATGTTATTTATTATGTTATTATATGTTATAACTAATGAATTTGGCATAGAATAATGGTCAGATCAATTAGTACATTGTTCTAGTTTCTTCATATCTAGTTCATGATAAGCAAAGTTTTTTTTTCTTTAATTTCCATACGTTTCTAGTGGTAGTATGTACAATTTAATTTTGCAATTAATTGCAATTATATTTTAGAATAAATATTGCAAGCGTTCCTTCAAGTCATATTAGTTAAATTAAATTTTTTATATATTGTTCATTTAGTTTATTTACTTTAAAACTTCTACTAAAAATTATATCTCATTTTGTATAAAAACTGTTTAATTTTCTTTAGTCTAAATTAAAATTTTTGGATTTTATAATAAGAATTAAAAAGGACTTAGAATGGCTTGGGGCTATTGGAGTGCATCAACAGTTTCTGATCGAGGCAAGTCACCAAAACGCCAATCATCGTCTATGGCCTTCTATAATCATCATGTACCAACTTCTACTCCAGCTCCTCCATCTACGTCTTACTATCAACACCAACCTTTACATAACACTAGTAGTTTTGGTTCCATAGAAGATGATGATTATCATCATACCTCTACATTTTACCGTCGTCCTTCACTAGGAGATATAGAATTCACTGGACCTGGATCATTATCTTTATTATTAAATCAGTCTATTCCTCCTTCTCGGCCTAGAACTCCACCACCCCGTCATTTGTATGCACCACCAACTTCGCTAAGTTTGCCGGATTCATGTGGCTCAACTATGGCTATGCGACAAAACATGAACTGTTTTGGTTACCAGTCCACACCTATTGTACAACATTATCCTTGTAGTGTTCATGACCCATCACCATCTCCTTCTATATCTGATGACGAAGACCATGTTTATGCTACAGGTAAAAAACACATTGGAATGCTTCAAAAACAAAAAAATGTTTTACTTTTTTATACAGTGATGTGTATGCTGTGTGTGTATGTATGTGTGCTGGTACAGTAGTATACAATTCTTAATTATTAGAATATAATAAAGGTTGTTTATTTTTGTTTTTTTTTTTTTTTTTTTTACTATTAGATGTGTTTTTACTTTAAATAAAAATTAAATAGTTAATAGTTAAACTAAATTGTATATTGTGCATAATGTATTGTATACAATTAAATTAATTTATATTTATTTGACAAGTATCTGATATGGTATTAAAGTTTGAGTTTCATGATGCATCTACTTATTTAATTTATAATATTGCATGTTAATAATATAATTATAATTTAACTTTAATAATTTAAGATTCTATGTAATAATACTATACAAAATAATATTATGAACCACATTATGGACTATGTATTGCTTAATATACTATTTTACAATATTATGTATGGTTATTAATTAGGATGGTATTATAATTTTGAGATAATATATTAAAGGGACAGTCCAAAATCTTAATTTTACAATAAACTTTGTTTGCAATCCAATTATTTTTTAATTTATAATAAGAGTTTGGAAAATGAGCTGTAATTAGTTTTTCAAGTATTTATGGAGTCATTTACATATTACTTCACAAAAACAGAAATTTGAAGACCATACATTTTAAATATAGCAAACTTTTAATTAATATATGATTCTATTTTATTTGGCTTTGTTTATCAAACATAATATAAACTAAACTTACATTTATTTTAATTATTTATCCTTTTAATGTTTTAGTTTTTCCTAACATACCCCCTGCACCAGGAATGCCTTGTCAAGGAGAAGATCGTGAGTTTATTAATTCAAAATTATAAAAACCAATGAAAAGACAAATATTATTAAAAATTAATCAATGATTACAGGTAGTATTTATAGACGTGGAGCAAGAAGATGGAGAAAATTATACAGAGTGAATGGACATATTTTTCAAGCTAAAAGATTTAACAGGGTGTGTAAAATAATGATTTAATTTTACTTTTTATTTGTTCAATCACATTTGAATGCACTTGTATGTAATGCAATTAATCACTTAAAAGTAATATTAATTATGTTTTCCTTCTGACATCATTTAAGATCGTTTAATTTTGTGTATACATATATTATGTATAATAAAAATTGTTTTGATGCTTAATATATATTTATCAAATAATTATTTTAATTGTCTAGTTATTAATGATTGATAACTGCATTTATATATTTCTTAACAAATAAGATAAGACTTAATATTGTATTTTCCATTTTAAATTTTATACATTCAATGAATTTAAAAAAAATATTTTTAAAATATGGGAATATTCTGTTGTTTTTCTACTAAAAATCAAGTACAAATACACGATAATAATTTAGTATGTATAGTATTCATGGAATATTAAGTTTTCATTCAATACTGTTTGTGTAACCAAAATTATTGACTATTATCTTTTAATATTTTATTTTTATAAATAGCGAGCATTTTGTGCATATTGTCATGATCGCATATGGGGTTTGGGACGCCAAGGATTCAAATGTATTCAATGCAAATTACTTATACATAAAAAATGTCATAAACTCGGTAAAAAAACTTGTATAAATGATCCTATCGTTGGTGATGATACCAATGGTGACTCACAAACAACCTTAAGTAATTAGAAACATATTTTATTAAACTATTATCTATATTTCATATTTATAATACTTTAATTTAGGTACTCCTAGCTCTGATACAGCTTTGCCAGATTTAAAAGATTATTCCGATCAAAATTCTGTTATTGATCAATCTGCTGATTCTGTACCTATCGAGGACCCACAAGCTAAAGGTAATTTTGAGGAATATTTTTGTTATATTATTCAATATTAAATTATATTCATTATAGGTGATGAAGAAGTTGGAGTTTCGCGTCAATATTCTATTGCTGATTTTGAACTAATTAGAGTTATTGGTCGTGGAAGCTATGCTAAGGTGTTAATGGTTGAACTTAAAAAGACAAAATGCATTTATGCTATGAAAGTTATTAAAAAAGCATTAGTTACAGATGATGAAGTAAGATATATTAAAATTATTATGTTTATTGAAATAAATAACTAGTATATAATACAAATATATATTCTTTTTTTATCAATACATGAAATATGATTAAATCATTGTCTAATTAATATTATTACAATTTAGTTTTTACTAATAAAATATATTTAAATTATACGTAATATTTATTAAGTACATTTAAAATGTGGTATTTTTAATTCCATTAAAATCAATCAAATAATAAAATAATAATTAATTAATTAATTAAAAAAATAATTTATTTTTAAATGTTTTTAAATAAATTACATCTGGTTACTGTAATATATGATCCAAGGAAAAATATGTGTTCTATCAATATATAATTATTGCAACTATTACAGATATGTTTAAATTATATTTAATTAATCATTTTATTGTATAAATATTTTTTTCAAACTTGATGTTACTTTTGTGGCTATAATTTAATATAATTTAAAAGTGGATTAACTATAATTTCAATGACCATTAGTAGGTAAAAATATATATTTCCTTCATACACCAATTTACTATCTTAACATTCATTTTGATTTTTTACTCTAGAATATTTCCTGAGATAATATTTATTTTTTTCTTTAACATCATATGTGTGACAATTTGTTACTGAAGTAGACCTTTAACTGTTTGGTAGTAGATTATATTATTTAAAATATAATTTTAAATGGTAACAATTATTCTCAGTTAATAAATGCAGATTTTCTCACTTTAATTCCATTTCTTTATTTTATTTAAATATTAACTACTAGTTGTAAGTAAGGAGTTTGTGACATGAATAATTTCAGTGAACATGTTTTTTCCTAAACAATTTTACATTATTATTTAATTCAAAAAATCTTCAATTGCTATTATTACATTTACATAAACTAGCTATTATCTATATCCCCTATTTTTTTTTTATAGTAAACTGATAACATTTTTAAATAAATTCATATTTTATTTTATCATTATAAAATATCAGCAACTATACTATTTTGTTTCAATAATTATTTTTTTGTCACATTTTACATAATCAGTCAGTAGAAGAAGGAACAGTAGACATTCTTTGTGTCGAGAATGTCATTTCACCCAAAAATCAAAACTGATTTTAACTAAATTAAAACTAACTAGTTTTAACTGGTGACTAAGTAATTTGATACAGTAGTCTTATCCTAATAGCCATGATGCTTCTTCCAGCTAAAGAAATATTTAAAAGTATTAATTCTATTTATAAATAGGATTAGTAAATTATTCATTATTTTGATATGTACATATTTGGTATTATTTAAAATTAAATTTTTTTTATATTTTAGGATATTGATTGGGTACAAACTGAAAAGCATGTTTTTGAAACTGCCTCTAATCATCCATTTTTGGTTGGTCTTCACTCTTGCTTCCAAACAGCAAGCCGTTTATTTTTTGTGATCGAATTTGTACGTGGTGGTGACTTAATGTTCCATATGCAAAGGCAAAGACGATTGCCTGAAGAACATGCTAGATTTTATGCTGCAGAAATTAGTTTAGCATTGAATTTTTTACATACGAAAGGTATTATCAATTTTGCCTAAAACAATTCAATAGTAAATTAATTATTTGTACAAATCTATTTTATAACTTGATATAAATTGAAATATAATTATTCTAACTAGATAACAAATTTCTTAAATTGTATTAACTTGTTTCATATAAAACTAGGGATAAAGTACATTTTGTGTTTCCATGAAAATAATATTCATTAAAGTATAGTTTTCAATAGTTTTAATTTCATCATTTTATATTAAATGAGAGTTTCAAATATTATTATTATTTTTCTGTTAAAAGTTTGTTTTATGTTTTCTTGTTTATTGTAAAATATTTATTACAAACTAATATTATATGTATCAATTTTTATCCATTTTAAGGTGATTAGAAGCAGTTATTTTTGGTCTCTATTTGTTACACATTTTGAATAAAGATATTATCTATTTCTGGGCTATTTATCAATTTATTGTGATATATTTATGTGATAAGGAATTTGAATACTGATTTGAAATTGTCATTAAATCAACTTAAGAATGATATCCTTTGCATTTATAATTTTTTTCAATATAACCCCAGCAATTACAATTAATTTAATCAATTTTCTTAGAACTTATAAAGAATAAAAAAGTAAGAAATTTGTTTTCAAATATATTTAACAATAAATTCAAATTATTTTTCAAAATCCTTATTGCTTAATTAGATGTTACTTATAAATAGAAGTAGAAATCATCTAAATTCTTATATTGTGTATGTAATGGACAGAGACAGACAATAATTGCTTTTAATCTCCTCTAAGCAATTAGAAAATAAAAATGTTTGTGGTAAAGTACAAAATAATGGTTTTATATTTTAAAAATATTGCAAATCTTATTCAAAGAGTTAAATATTTTTGTTTATTAATAACAAATTAGAAATTAAAATTAAATTATAAGAACAACATTAGATTAATTATTATTATTATAAAGAATCAGTTATTGTAATATTCGTAAAAATTAATTTTGATTAGAGAACCTAACCAATAATTTATAATTATTGAATTTTGTTCTCAGATGATTGGGCTTTTTATATTCATTTAATTAATTTAAAAGTTATTGACAATTAACAATAAATATTATTTTTTACTTTTTTTGTTAAGCTTAATGTATAAATACATGTTGATTTTTTTTATATTTTTGAACTTTAGTATTATAATTTTTTTAAATAGATTCTTTAGTTTTAATTTTTTCATAACTATATTTTGGAAAAAAAAGTATATTCACATAAAATTTTAATATTATACATATTATACATACTTTTTTAGGTATTATATATCGAGACTTAAAATTGGATAATGTGCTACTTGATCATGAGGGCCATATCAAATTAACGGACTATGGAATGTGCAAAGAAGGAATAAGGGCTGGTGATACAACATGTACATTTTGTGGTACTCCAAATTACATTGCTCCAGAAATTTTAAGAGGAGAAGATTATGGATTTAGGTAAATATTCTATAAAATTATTATTCAGCTTAATTATTTGTAAAATTATTATCTAAATTATTATTTAATTTTGTTATTTATTTACATATTTATTTACTAATAAAAAGTAAAAAAATAAGTGTATTAACTAATATTTTTACTTTCATTAAGCTTACTTTTTTCTAACAATTCTTACTATTCAATTTTTCTTTATTCTATAAGTTTTTTTAATTTTTTATCTTTTCATATTTCACCATTGAATGTTCAATACATACTTATGTTGATTATATTTATAAATTACAATCCTACTTTATATTTTTTTAAATTAATTTAAAATATCAATCTTACCTGATCATTTTTTCCTTATGATAAAATTCTTGATTTATACCTAAATATAAAACGGTTAACATAATTTAGGTTTTAACCAAATTCAAGTAAATTAACTTATTACATACATCAACAGATATTCCTCTATTCTTTTTTTGTTAAATTAATCTTTCAGACAACTAACGTTAGGAGATATAAGCATTGGGTGGTTGAAAAATCTTTTTAATAAGGTACTGATAGAGGGAAAAATGCCAGAAGATTGGAGAAAGAGTTTTATTGTACCAATATTTAAAGGAAAAGGAGACATACAAGAATGTGGGAACTATAGAGAAATAAAGCTCATGAGTCACAGTATGAAGATCTGGGAAAAGATTATAGAGAAGAGGATAAGAAGTGAGACGTCGATATCAGAAAACCAGTTTGGTTTTATGCCAGGAAAATCGACAATGGAGCCATTATTTTGTGTTAGGCAATTAGTAGAGAAGTACAGAGAAAAGAATAAAAAACTATGCATGGTGTTTATAGATTTAGAAAAGGCGTATGACAGGGTGCCAAGGGAAGTTTTAAGGTGGGCATTAATGAGAAAAAATGTCCCAAAAATGTATGTTAATTTGATCCAGGATATGTATGAAGGGTCGAGTACTAGTGTCAAGAGTCGGTGTGGAGTATCAGAAGGTTTCAGTATAGGAGTAGGTGTGCACCAGGGGTCAGCTCTAAGCCCCTACCTGTTCTCAGTGGTAATGGATGAGGTTTCAAAGGAGATACAGGGTGAGATACCATGCTGTATGATGTTTGCGGATGATATAGTTCTGATAGGAGAAAACCTAGAAGTTGTCAATAATAGGGTAAATGAGTGGTGGTTAGCCCTCGAAGAAAAGGGATTGAGAATTAGTAGAAATAAAACTGAGTATATTGAGTATGATTTTGGACAAAGAGACCAAGAAGTTGAAGGAATGAGGAGACAACTGACAATAGATGGTGATGTGATAGGTGAAGTTGAGAGCTTTAAATATTTAGGATCTTTTGTTCAAAAGGACGGGGGCTTTGACATTGATGTAAAACATAGGACTAAGTGTGGGTGGATGAAATGGAGAGAAGCATCGGGCGTGTTATGTGATAAGAGAATTCCAATTAGGCTGAAAGGTAAATTTTATAAAAGTGTAGTGAGACCAACTATGCTGTATGGTTCAGAGTGTTGGGCGGTTAACAG
Organism: Sipha maydis; assembly: GCA_034509805.1. Classification (NCBI taxonomy): domain Eukaryota; kingdom Metazoa; phylum Arthropoda; class Insecta; order Hemiptera; family Aphididae; genus Sipha; species Sipha maydis. The sequence continues at coordinate 47,311 of JASXSY010002545.1, read as the reverse complement.
GAGAATAGAACAAAGTATGAGTGTCGTGGAAATGAGAATGCTTAGATGGTTGAGTGGAGTGACAAGAGAAGATAGAATAAGGAATGAATACGTGAGAGGTAGTGTTGGTATAGCGCCAATTGTGGACAAGATGAGAGAAAATAGGCTGAGATGGTTTGGGCATGTGATGAGGCGAGAGGAAACGAATGCAGTAAGAGTGGTTATGAAGATGGACGTTGAAGGGAAAAAAGGAAGAGGAAGACCAAAAAAGAGATGATTGGAGACTTTGGAGAATGACATGAGGGCTGTCGGTGTGTACAGAGGAGATGTGATTGACCGAGTAAAGTGGAGGTGTAGGACAAGGGTGGCCGACCCCAAATAGTTGGGAGGAAGGCGAAGTAGAAGAAGAAGAGAAGATAAACACTATACACTATAAGATACCTATAGTTTTTCGAATTGAAGTTTTGATTTATTTTTTGTGGAACAAATCCACATCGAAAATTTGGTTTTGTCGACAACAGCATTTTAAATAAAAAATTAATTATTAATTTCATGATAAACAAGTGATTTCTCGGTTTTTTTTTTGGGGTTTTCCCTTTTGGTTAAGAAAAAAATACTTGAAAGTATAATAAATGATTTAATTTAAAAAAATTACATTTTTACATTTGAGCACTCAAAAATTAAAAATCAAAACATCAAAAGTTGAATGTATACGAAAGGTAAAAATTATATAAAATTGAATTATTTGATTGTTTTAATGATTTTCCTAGAATTATTTTTATTTTTTTACTTTTTTAAAAAAATAGGTAAGTTATTTTGAGATTATGGACTTCAATATTTATAAAATTAAATATATAAAAATACCATAGTACAACAAATTATGTTTTGAATATTTTTAATGAATGAGAGTGAAAATGTATTATTAAATAGAATATATGAATATATGAATGATTTTGTATTTTATAATGAAATTACAAGCTAAAAAGTGGTTTAAAAAATAATAAGTAATAATCAAATAAGTAAATATATATATTACAAGTTGACAAGTAAATTAATAGTTTTTACTAATTATTTAAATTTATTTTACTGTACATTTGAATTCAATTTGTTTTGGTTTCTAGTGTTGATTGGTGGGCTTTAGGTGTTCTTTTGTATGAGATGCTAGCGGGCAGAAGTCCATTTGATATTGCTGGAGCATCAGAAAATCCTGACCAAAATACTGAAGATTATTTATTCCAAGGTAGTAAGACTTATAAATAAATAAATAAATAAATTAATATTTTATATTTCTTATAAATAAATAATTATGTCTTTGATTTTTAGTTATACTGGAAAAAACTATTCGTATTCCAAGATCACTTTCTGTAAAAGCTGCTTCAGTTTTGAAAGGATTTTTAAATAAGAATCCTGTAGATCGTTTAGGTTGTAATCGAGACACAGGATTTTATGATATTATAACTCATCCATTCTTCAAATCTATTGATTGGGAAATAGTAAATAATTATTATATATATATTTTCATTTCATTTTTAATTATAAATATTATTTGTTATTTAATTATATGAAATTTTGTTTATGATTTTAGTTGGAGCAAAAACAAGTTAGCCCTCCTTATAAACCTCGACTAGATTCTGATCGTGATCTTGCCAATTTTCCACCAGAATTCACGGATGAACCTGTACATTTAACACCTGATGACCTGTAAGTTGTTTTATTGTCTGCTTAAATAAATATAGAAAATATTCCTTGAAGTAATATGAACCTAGAATTTATATTTATAATTATGTAAAAAATAGTTGATTGTTAATTAATTATATTAATTATGAAAAACAAAAAATTAAAATCTTAATTTATTAAAATGAAGCAGATATTCAATACCATTTTATATTATTGACTTCTGCAGTTTAATTTAAAATGTTTTATTCATATATATTATAACTTTGAAAGTTAAAACTCTTATTTGATACTAATGCACTTGTCCAAAAAATTAATTTTTAGTTAATTTTTATAAAAATAACTTCTTATTATGTACATTGATGTGCGCCAAAAATTAACATTGACAGAATTGGCACACCGCTTAGTACTTGCGAGTATTTGATAAAATTAACTATTGCAAAAAAAAAAATTTAAACTACATACCTAAAAAGGCTTTGGGTGAATGAATATGTAATATATAAAATAAATTAAATTAAATTATGGAATTTAAAAGTACTGAAAGCATTAGAATTTATAATATTTGTCTTTGAGTTATGGATTATGTGTGAAATAGAATATTTATGTTCATCAATAATCAGTTGCATCCAGTGCCAGCGCTATGATTTGCAATTTATAAAAACAAAACTTCCTTTTCCCCAGATTTAGGCCAAGTGACAATGAAAACATAATTGTTATGCTGTTATTTTTATTTTAAGATTGGCTTAAAGTTTAAACTATAATATATTGATATTACTATTAAGTATTTATTACACCACATATTATGTGTTCATTTTGTACAATTTTGTATATATATATATATATATACACTGGTTGCATCTAACAAAACTTAAATTCTTTCTAATTATTGATGTTACAACATTATTTGTACAAAAAAATCTTATGCTGTGGTATAACCAGGGGCAGATTTAACAATTTTCCGCCCCTATGCTAAATTAAATTTGCCTCCTCTATCTAAAGAAAACTTACTACCTCTTTAATAAAATATCCTCAAATAAATTAATTTTTTCAATACATACCTAATATGCAATTTTTGCTTATTATAGTATTACGAGATATTTCTTAAACAATAAGATAAGCTATAATGCAATACTATCGTCGTTGTCGTAGACGAGTTCCTGGGAAAATATAAATATTATTTTGCTAAAAATAAACAAATACAAAATCTACAATTTCAAGATTTTGAAGTGATTAATACAATTTTAAAAATTATGTACCTAATTTTACAATATCAAAATAAATTTTCAACATAATTTTGCCGTCCTATGCGGCCGCATAGTTCGCAGTGCCTTAAATGTGCCCCTGGGTATAACTTATATTTAATTATTTGAAAATTTATTAATAATAGAACTTATTTTAACTTATTAGATTTTCAATAAAATTATTTTTGCATCTTGTTCCATTTTTTTAGACTTGATTTGTTTTATTCTCAGTATTAAAATATTGAATGTTCAAGTTTCAACTTAATAAACTAGTTTTAAATTAGTGAATTTTAATGTTTTTTCTGTTAGTTTATAATTTTTTATAATACTAAATCGCCTATATTCCGTGTTCACTAAAATATAAGGTCAATCATTTTTTTTCCTTTATGAGAACTGTTTTATTTGGTATTTACGACAAAAGGGCCATTATAATGACGACGACGACGGGTGACCCTAATATTTAAATCGACCAAGGACCCTATATATGGGGAATAATAATAACAAGTAGAGCGGGTTTTGTGTTTTAAGGAGCACACGACTATGTAGTGTGTACCTGGTATACCGATGCATTGTTTTAACAAGGAATTATTATAATTACTTGTCCCCTAAAATCCCTTGCTACAGTCCCGCTTCACACGTCTCCTGTTTTATACGCTTTTTAATTGCTACCCCGGTAAAATGAAAAAAAATCAGCTGTTTCTCGCCGTTTTGTTTCTCAACCGTCGGTCACCGAGGTCAAGCTAATGAAAAACGCCTCTTACCACTGTCGTCTCGTATTATACTATATACACTCAAGGATTTCATAATATTTATTTCCTTTGGCATGACGGTTCGTTTAGTATTTTCCTCCTTTCTTTTATGCACTCGTGTCTTAGTTTTTATTTATTTATTTTATGTGTTTTGGCGAAGAGAAAATATAAATGTATGGTTCTGTAGAAGTTCTTATCATGGATGTTTTTTCAATGTCATTATTTAAGTTCTGTGATATACGCTATCCAAAGCTTAACTGCTTTATCGATATTGGTTTTTTTTTTTATTATGATGATTTATTAAATTGAATGTTTGAACACATTTATTTTTATTTTTTCAATGATATTCGATATTATGAAAGATAAGAATCTTTCTATACGCATGAATTATAATAAGTATGGTAGGTGGAGTAGTTATAATTTACTAAGCCCTAGTCAGTACATAATGTTAATATATTAACATTAATATTATTAAAATATTATTTTATTAATAATGGAGCCATTATTTTGTGTAAGACAATTAATAGAGAAGTTTAAGGAAAAGAAGAAAAAATTATGCATGGTGTTTATAAATTTAGAAAGAGTGCTAACAAAAGTTTTAAATTGGGCGTTTATGAAAAAAGAGGTCCAAAAATATATAAATTTAATTCAGGATATAAATGAAGGCTCGAGGACTAGTATTAAGATTTTGTATGTAGTAATAGAATATTTTCACATAAAAGTTAGTGTGCACTAGGGGTCGGTTCTAAGCCTTTATTTGTTCTCTATGATAATGGATGAAGTTACGAAAAAGATATAGAATGAGATACCATAGTGTATGATGTTTGCTGATGATATAGTTTTAGCAGGAGAAAATTTGGAAGAAGTTAATAATATATTGGATGAATAGAGTTAGCTCTTGAAGAAAAAGTATTGAGAATAAAGCATTGAGCATAAATAAAATAGTGTATATATAGTATGACTTTGGAAGAAGATAGCAAGAAGTTGGGGGTATGAGGATACCAATGCCAATAAGTGATGATGTGATGGATGAAGTCGAGAACTTAAAATATTTAGGATAATTTGTATTAATGACGGGGACTTCGTCATGGATATATAACATAGGATTAAGTGTGGTTGGGGGAAATGGAGAGAAGCATCAGGCGTTTTATGTGTGATAAAAGAATTCCAAATAGGCTGAAAAGTAAATTTTTCAAGAATGTAGGGACACGAACTATGCTATATGGTTCGAAGTGTTAAGCAGTTGACTGGAGAATAGAACAAGAGTATGATTGTTGCAGAAATGAGAATACTTAGACGTGAAATAGGTGAAGTGACAGTAGAAGATAGAATAAGGAACGAATATGTGAGATGTAGTATTGGTGTAGCGTCGATAGTGGACATGATAAAAGAAAATAGACTGAGATGGTTTTGGATATGAGATGAGACGAGAGAAAACAAAAGCAGTAAAAGTAGTTATAAAAATTAACGTTGAAGGGGAAAGAGAAAGAGGAAGACCAAAAAAGAAATGATTGGATATGATTGAAAATTATATGAGGAATGTTCGTATGTGCTTAGGGGATGTAGAAAATCGAAACGAGTGGAGGTTTAGGCCAAAGGTAGTCAATTCCAAATAGTTGGGAGAAAGGCGAAGGTGAAGGAGAAGGAGAAGAAAAAGAAATATTATATAGGTATGGATTATTACACATTTAAAATTGAAATAAATATTACTTATTATTACAATATCAAAAGTATCTAGTTGAAGGTACGAGTAATATACATGTTTTATATTTTCTGTGTTGAGTTAGAGTTTAAATGTTATAATGTGTCATTTTATAAAAAAAAAGAGGGTATATATATAAAAAAAGATTAATTTATTTTAAAACGATTAATAACAGAAATAAGATTTCACAATTTTTTTTATTGGTCTATAAAATAATGTGATGGTGAATTTTTTTTTTTTCTTCAAATTTTTCCTATCGTAACGATCGTCAGGGTCTATTTCGACATGCGTTTCACTTGGAAAGGGTTGAATGGAGTATTATTTCAAATTGTCGTTGAGTGCCTATTAAAATCTTTTAAAAATTCGATATTAGTCATATATTCAGCATATACGAGTACATGCGTCTACTTTATAGTTAAATAATTTTAACCAATCATTTTCAACGTTTTTTCCATCTATATATTTAATAAATACATATTGAAGTATCTGAATTATGTAAGTCCAGCATTTTTTCATACTTACATGTATACTAAATTTCAATTATTTACATAATATGTTATGACCGCAGTACGTGCGTGTGTGTGTTATATGTATTCTTAAATCATCGCCTCATTTTGACAATGTATGCTGCTAAAGAACAAAAATAACAAGATAGTGGCGACGCCATCACATACATACACATTCTACCTATATTACTCAACGTGCTCGTAAATAATCTGTTGGCCGTTGTACATCCAGTAAACACGGAAAATAATTGGTAGTTAGCTTGTATTATTCATAAGAAATTTGTTTTTTTCTTCTACTTTGGAATATTTATAAAAAAAATAATAATATTAATGATGTATGCTATGTTAAGACTACCACAACGTCTATAATACTCATTTTTTCCACTATATTCATCGCAACACTACTCATATAGTCATTATTGGATACATATATGTAAATATAACTTTAATGAGGTGAACTATGAATTCGTTCACTTGATGATAAACACGCAAGATGGTGCGCGACTTTTTTTTTTTGCCAATATTTTGAGTTTGTCGTAAACACTATCTATGTGATTTGAGAATAGAATATAAAAAATAAAATTATATAGATTTTCTCGTTGTGTTCAACGACAACGTATCGGGTGGGAGAGGAGGAGAAATTCTTTCATCATTTCAACGTGCCAAAAAAAAAAAATTCAGTAGCGCATAATCCTAGGACGGTTGCCAAACGATGACGCGATTTATAAAACTCTGCAAATGCAATGTACATTTATTTTTCAATTTTAGATCAATTGTATCTGTGTAAAATCACAACAATAGAATAACATATATCAAGCGCCTTCCGTATTATATAAAAAAAAAAATAATAATAATATTAATAAAATTGGGTTTTTGATTTTTTTTTTTCAAACTAAGATCGGCAAGAAGTATATATAATACCGACGTAGGTGCTTTAGCCTTTGTCTTCATTGCGACCGCTTACAAATTGACGTACGGCGTATTTTGCATAGAAAACGGCAACGTTGCTTATATATTATACCTATAATATATAGGTCCGCTATTCGTTTTAACAACGGTGGTGATCCAGGAGCATTTTTTTCCGAAAATCGCCGGAATCGCAATATTATAACAGAGGGTGTATTATCCACTGCTGGCGGTATATTTTATTCCATTCGGATAATCCATTAGTAACACTATTATAAAAAAAAATGTTCTCCCTCGTCGTCAATTTCAACAATCGTGTAATATATTGTTTTTAAACATATACATTTGTTCTTGCGAATACCTACAATCGCAACAATGTAAAATTATGCATAATTTACACATGCGCATGCATTTGTACTGTTACGTGTGTATGGAAGACTTATAGAGCCTTAAAGCTCTTTGAGTTTTGTCAACCGACCTAATAATGCTAATTAATGAATGAATGAGTGAAATTTAATAATTCGTATACTGCTCTTATAAACATATGCTACGCACTCGTTTTAAATTAAATTATTATTTTCATTTTTTTCATTTTATTTTGTAATTGTCATTCAATAAATTAGTGTATAAGTTTTCAAGATTTTTCATGCATCAATAATTTGCATGTATTATTATTATACTTTTTATCATATAAAATTATAAAACGTATATGTATATATATATATATATATATATATATATATATATATATATTGTGTGTGCGAAATATTCTCATGCATTCAGAGGCAAATATTGTAAACATTTATAGAATTTAGTATTAAAAATAATTAATATATTTCTATAGTAGTTGTTACTGGCCATGCCTTATTATTACTAAGTTTGTCACAATGTAATTCTATTTTTAAACATTTAAAATTGCAACCCAACTGTCATGACAGTAAACTACTGTAAATAAAACTTTCATTTGTTATTATATTTACAGAAATCTCGACGGCAAATATTAGTTTTTATGTACCTTTTTATTACAATATTCAGCGCTACTATCTCAGATTCGTTTTTAATGCATTACAATGTATATATACGTAATCGCAAATTTTGTATTATATTCACAAATATTTTAGTCGCTTTAAGCAATTGAAAATATTAGCTCTAAATCAACAAATTCCAAAACTATGCAATTTAAACACAAATTGAGTAATAATTCAAAGTTAAATATTTTATTAATATAATTTTTTACTTCTCTATTGTTGCTACGGATTTGACATATTTACGGTTTTTAAATTACAAATTGAAAAGCGACCGCCCGGGTATGTGTCAATATTTTAATGTAACGGTTACGGAGGTCAAAGGGACACGTCATGTAATTTGTTAGGACACGCGCAATTATTCAAATTTTGTTGTTGTATTGTCCATATTTTTATTGCTTGTCCGTTTCCATTAGGCACATCCCCGGGGCGTGAGATAGCCGTGTTCCCTTCGTTTGACACCTTGGTTCATTATCATGGTGTTTTTTTTCACTCGTCATTTTTCTTCCAGTTTCTCTATAACAGTGTCTTCTTCTCCTGTTGTGTATATTCGTGGACCCTTTAATAGTTTTGCCTACGGCTCATTTAGCACACGAATTAGCATATCGATATACGCTACGCACGAAGACAGAATATAGAGAATGAAATGTATACGTGTGCGTTTTCTAAAGGAGGGACATTTGTCTACCGGTGATGATGATGATGCGTGTCCACTAAAATATTGTTGTTGTACATATGTATTGTATATACGCACCGGTCAACGCGCCATGTTTTGGCGACATCACACGCTCGTTCTCCACGACCCAAGTTGTGTATATGATGCTTTATTTATAGAGATGAATTCCAGGGGCATTAGAAACAACATATGCTAGCAGTAAAAATGTGTATATGTGTATGAATTATATAAAAAACGATAATAATAAAGATTTGACTTGGTGTTGTAATATTATTATAAGTCATGACTGACATTTCTTTCCGAGGCTTTGGGCCAAAACCTGACGGATTATCTGCAAATATTCGCGTTGTCTAAAAATAATCTTGACCACTATGATATACTCACCACATTCGAAAATTCCAGAATTTTTATAATTATACGTATGTTCATTAATGAACGAAACCCATACTGGTTTCTTTCTACGGATACAAAAAATAAAAAAAATAAAAAAACCGGATGGGCCTCGCTCTGCTGTACAGTTAGGGGTGGAGTGCACCTCGCTTATAGGATAGGTCATTATTATAATGGATTTGTTAAATTTGAATGCAATGATAGATATCATTGTATACGAATAACGATTCTGAACGGAGTTCATATGTTTGTCTAGGATATAATACATTGTTATTTATAAACATTGTAAAAAGTATATTTTATTTTGACACGATAAATATATTTTTGAATTAGGATGGGTTGGCAGTTGCATACAGCGATATAGTTTGTCAGTCTAGAACATTCTACTATATATTATATTATACACGTAATTTTATGTCAATATTCGCTGTTCAAACACTTATAAAAAAAAATTGTGCCTATGGATTTTAATAATTTTTGAATGACATTAAGAACTACTTCTGTGGAATCTTCGATTAAATTTTCAAGTATTTTGTAGTAGCCAAATTTTTTTTATCACCGATTATAAAAATAAAATGTAAAAAAATCGAATATTTTAAATGCCTATAAGTGGCTTAAAAATCAATATAATATTTTGAAAAAAATATTGCATAAAAGAAATACCAATCTTAACAGCTGGTAGAAATTTCAAAAATCTGCGATTTATACTTTTTGAATTATAACAAATATTTAAAATCGTCTGAGAATAAATCGCTATTTTATGCAATTTCGTAAATATTTAAATTTCAAACAGTCATACAATTTTTTCCTCTTAGTCCGGTAGAAATTTTTTTAAAGATTTTTGAAGAGTAGCTTATAGATAACTTAGTGTTAAAATTTTGAACCTTAAGTATGAACAGAAAAAATTTTATGAATTTTTATCAACAAAATAACTTGCAAATTATCGTGATTTTTACATATTTTATACAAATTTGAGCATTAAGGGCTTATAAAAAAAAATTGAGTTAACCGATCACCGATATTTTTTAGTTACGATAAGTTTAACTTATTATAAACCTAGTATAAAATTTTCAAGAGTTTTCGCTCAACCAATTAAATTTTATAGATGTTTAAAAACAAAAATTTTACAAAAATCGAAAATTTAAATTGTCTATAAATAAGTCAAAATATGTCAAAATACTTTTTAATCTTAACCATGTATAGAGAACGTCAATATAAAGATTTGGTGAAAATTTCAAGTTGTTGCGGTTTTTCATTTTTGAGTTAGAGCATTTTAAAAAAAAACCGATATCTTTGTCAGTCTAGAATATTATACATTATATTATATTTTACATGTAATTTTATGTCAATATTCGCTGTTCAAACGCTTATAAAGAAAAATTGTGCCTATGGATTTTAATAATTTTTGAATGACATTAAGAACTACTTCTGTGGAATCTTCGATTAAATTTTCAAGTATTTTGTAGAAGCCAAATTTTTTTTATCACCGATTATAAAAATAAAATGTAAAAAAATCGAATATTTTAAATGCCTATAAGTGGCTTAAAAATCAATATAATATTTTGAAAAAAATATGACATAAAGGAAATACCAATCTTAACAGCTGGTAGAAATTTCAAAAATCTGCGACTTATACTTTTTGAATTATAAAAAATATTTAAAATCGTTTGAGAATAAATCGCTATTTTATGCAATTTCGTAAATATTTAAATTTCAAACAGTCATAAAATTTTTTCCTCTAATTCCGGTAGAAATTTTTTTAAAGATTTTTGAAGAGTAGCTTATAGATAACCTGGTGTTAAAATTTTGAACCTTAAGTATGAACAGAAAAAATTTTATGAATTTTTAACTACAAAAAAACTTGCAAATTATCGTGATTTTTACATATTTCGTATAAATTGTAACTTTGAGCACTTATAAAAAAAAATTGTGACTTACGATTTTAGATTTTTTTTTATCAGTTAAGGAATAACTTATAAGAAACCTTGTATTAAATTTTCAAGATTTTCTAGGCAGCCAAAAAAATTTTATCGTTATTTAAAAAAAAAATACTTAAAAATATTGAAAATTTCAATTGTCTATAAATAGCTTAATAAAAGTCAAAATACTTTGAAAATTTAATGGTGTATAGAGAACGCTTATCTAATCATTTGGTGAAAATTTCAAGTATTTACATCGATTAGTTTTTGAGTTATAGCAAAATAAAAAATTTGATTATGTCAAAAACTGGTTTTGCGTAAAAACTCCCGTTTTTCCCAAATTTTTTTATGGTTTTTCCCGTCGCATTTAAAAAATATTGGAAATTTTTAACTTTTGACCCCCCAAAGTACCAAATAGATTCACTTTCCTTTCAGAAAAGTTGCTACATAAGGCAATCAATTTTTACTGCCCCAAAACGTGTCGACAGACACAAAAAAAAAAAAAAAAAAAACACACATCATTGTAAAATCAATACATTCTTCACTCCGTTCAGAATCTAATAAATAAATAAATAAAATAATAAGTCTAAAAATGCATGGTGTGTGTGTTCGCTTGTGCGCTCGTGTATGTAACTTGCAATTCGTAATTCGTTGCAATGTAACAAGACAACACATAAAAATAAAAATAAAAACCTGAGAATTAAGAATAGTTTATCCTGTTGGGACTCGTCTAGGTTATATTATATAATATTAGAAAAAATAGTAAAATATTAGATTGGTTCTTTCGTAGTTATTTGTGGTACGGTTAGATTTTTTTTATTATTATTATTATCCAGTAATAATAGTGGTGGTCTGCCAAATAGTAACGGAAAATTTGGTAGTGTATATATATATATATATATACTTGTATTTTAGATCTGGTTTTACGATCGTACGAGACTGTATAATATATAGTAAGTAGAGAGACATAGCGACCGTTGAATAGTTCAAAAAGGATGAGGAGACGAAAAAATAATAGTCATAAAACCTTTGTGAGGAGGACCAATGACTATCACTCTTACTACTACTACTATATTGTACGTCGTTGATCGCGATGAGTCTTTGTACCCTTATTATTATTATTACTACTATTTAGGAGACGAACGGTGTATTTTTATGACCAAGCATTACCTTAAAAACGCAAGAAATTTTACGATCCATCAACTCCCTGGTCATAGGGTATATACGTAATTCCTCCACCACTACAATGAAAAACGCTTGGAATAAATAAAGGGAAGTTTTTCGATTACCATCTGAGTTCATCTTTTTCATAGATCATTTTTTAGGGTTCAAGGAGGAAGAGCGTTAATAGGGTTTACAAGATTTGATAATGGTGTATTTTATGCCTCTATAAAAAAAAACACGCCACTCTCTCAAAGAATGCTTGAAAATAGGATTCTCAGTTATTCATTACCAAAACAATGCTTTCAGTCGAGTCTGCCAGTCACATATTAATTAAAATTAACAAACGCCCTCAATGCAACAATTATTCCAATTTTAATAGTTTGCTGCTGATTCTGCTTATATTTTTTATCTGAAAATAATTTAATTATTTACAACATTCAAGTCTAGTACATCACGCACAGTCCATTAAAAACAAAAATATGATCGTTTTACTGATTTCTATAATTAATTAATAATTTTATTGTCGCTGTAAATTAATTGTCACCCAGTGATCATAATTTATTGTATTAATTATTATACTTATACACGTAGATTAAATGCTTCATTTAACTTTTTACTTGAATATGTTCAGCATTTACCAGAACGTGATTCTATAAATTTATTTAGTTGATACATGTGTTTTGAACTATCCTTCCATAAAAGTATACTATTTATCTATTAAACGTAATGTTCTTAAAAACGATGCTATATCTAATTTAAACATAAACATTTTTATTTTATTAATAAGAAATAATTGAAAACAAATTTTGAGTGAAGTCGATATTAAATTCAGTAGAATCTCAATAATGGATAGACAACAGACCACACAACTGCCAGGTTAATGAAATCGGCGGATTAATGGGGTTCACATAAAAACGCATTTTTACTTGTATTTTATTATAACTTATAAATAATACATATATACTTAATATTTTGATTGACATGTTTAAAAAATTATCAATTTTTTTTTTTTTTTTTATTTGAAATGATGCTTTCGAGACTTTTGTTTGCAGTCTTTTAAGTACCAAAATATAATTTCTATTCCCTTCTCTTCTGCCCATGTAATAGATGTAGTAAAAGAATCTATTTCAGTGAAGTGATTTATTATTTAAACAGCTACTTCTTCTTTATCATCACATTTTCTATCGTTATCCTCTTCTTCACCATCAATCCATTTCTTTATTATGTCATCTGTTTTTAGTTCGTCTGTCATGTCCACAGATTTTTTCTGTCGAGAGCAGTCTTCTTTTTATATTGTTCAAATGTTTGGCCATAGTTTTGTCTATGAGCAATCACCTTTTTACTTACATTTGACCAAGCCTTCGCATGAGAAAATACTTGTATCTATTGAATTCTTTTAAATTAATTTATTTTAAAGATTTAGTTACACAGTTATCTTTAGACAAAAATTTGTTCAGCATACTCTTTTTAAAGTGCATTTTAACTGTCTGAATACCATTATTTATTTATTTATTTATTTATTTATTTATTTATTTATTTATTTATTTATTTATTTATTTATTTATTTGAATATTCAACGATCGTGTGCCCTTTAACTAACAGTGAGAGTAATAAGTATAACGGAATATCTATGAGTAATGAATAATGAAATAAAATAATAATAATATAAATACTTTTAAGATATTTTTTTTTATTATGATCGATTGGCTGCAGAATTGATGTAACATTAGGTGGTAGAAATATAAAACTTTTATTGGAATTTAAATCATCAATAGGTTGGCCAAGGCAATTGTATAAAATAAGCAAGGTATTTTTTGTTAAATTTTTAAAAAAGGTACAAATGTTTCTTGAAACCATTCGGTAAAAACAGACGTGGTCATCCATGCTTTGCTTTGATTTTTGTAATTAACAGAAAAGTTAATATTTTTAAAAGCTCCAAAATTGTTTACCTTACCGATAACTATTAAGTTTAATTTATGAGTACCTAGGTACCATTTACAATTGAACAAATAATAAAAATTATCCTGTCTTTGGCTATTTTTCGTCCTAGAGCATTCGACTTTAACTGAATAAAAATAAAATATCTAATAGGTTTATTCGGATTTAGTCAATAATTATTTAGTTTTATCTAAAGTTGAATTTAAGTTTTAAATATATTTTACGAAAGTAATTTCAAGGTTATTTGCCAGATAAATATAGATTAATATTGTCGAATTACTGGACGTAGCGGATTATCGAACGGTCGGATTATTGAAATTGTGTTGTAGTTAATTAATTAATGTGTATGTTTTTTGGTCTGACATTTTTTTTAAACTTTTGATTATATTTTTAATTTGTGTCTTATTCGTCGATAACCTGATTGAAAAGTATATTATTTATATTAATGCTTTAAATTATAATAATATTTTAATATTATTATAATAATAAAGGTTGTGGTATTTAAAACGATTAAGAAGACGCTACACACCCGTTTTTAGACTTCTAAAAACGTGTATATGGAGATTACCTCTCATTAAATTTCGAGCAAAGTTATCCCACAAAAATCAAATTTAGATGACTCATAGATAACAATATTATTTATGTTCCTATGTTATGTAATATGTATACATTTATTCAGTGATTTTTTATGGGTTTTATAAAATATAAAAAAAATAAAATAAATATTCTACATTTAATAAAAATTACTGTGTTAATGCTATAAAAAAAAACCTAATATACGAACACAGATAATGTCCTCATTTTTTTTATTGACGAAATTTGGATTTTGTTCGATTAGTGTATCCCAAATTAGAGTAATTTTCTTGAAACATGTTTTTAAAAAAAAAATTTATTTTTGTAACTGTATGTGCCGCTTTGGTTGCTACAGCGGCAGTGTTTCATAACCGTTCCAAAATCCTTACTCCACGCGTATTATAACAGCGGTACCACACCTTAGGTAAAAACGTATTATCTGTGGCAGTCGAGTACTATTTATAAATACCTAAATTGTTAATTTGAAATTAATATTGCTAATTATTTTGTTTTTAACGATTTTTTAATTCTATACTTCTTGTATAGATACTATATAGAGATTAAATACTGTACTATACTATATACTATGTATTTACAGTGTATTTTACACAAAATTAACCGTACGATTTAACCCTAACCTTTTTTTTTCAAATTGTGGAAGATTTTTCAGTAAAATTATTGTTTTAATTCAGTATGAATATATGTCACAAAAACATACATACAATTACATATTATGAACTGTAGAAACTTGAATTTTTCACTATATATATATATATATATATATATATATATATATATATATATATATATATATATATATATATATATATATATTATCACCTTCTAGGCAATATATAATTTTCTAAGTATTTTAGCTCTTTTGTGCAATTTATTGACTTAACATTTTTTTATCTATATAATAAATAAACCTTATAATATAATAAATATATTTATAGTAATAATAAAAATATTAACAATTATAATAATAATAATAATAATAATAATAATAATAAACCACAGCAAAAAATCCATATTTTTATGCTCGATCCAAAAGCTTATAAAATTTATAATATTTATTACATTTAATGTAATATTGTATTATAGATTCTTCATAATTTATTATAAAATTAAAAAATATCTAACTAGACATAAGAACAGTAATGTGTGTAATGGGGAGTTTTGAGGTTCAACCCATAATCCCAGCTAGTAAATGGTAATAATAAAAAAAGTTAATATCTAAATAATATGTGTAATGAGATTATGTGAATGCTGTTTTGCGCATATCTAAGATTCTATATAATTATATTACGTTGCGTAGTACTGTTGAGGCCTTACAATTTTTATTCAAAAACTTTAACGCTACTCTTGTATACAAAATCGAATTTTATTTTACATATAGTATTTGTATAGCAATGTCAAATTGTAATAATGATAATTTTCTACGAGATTCATTCGTAATTTCATTGTTTGGTATTGGGCAGCATAAGCTATATACCATTAGGGGAATAATATGCCACGGATAGGGTTAAAATAAAATGACGTGATTGAGGAGTTACTGGGGGGAGACATATGTATACCGTTTAAATCCAAGTGTTACTCTCTTTTATACGCGCGTACATTATCGCCGCTCGCACGGTTATTTCAATACAAATATCTATATACAATAAACTACATCATGTTTTTTACCGTTAATGTGTGATTACTTCGCCAGTTGTCATTTATGATATCGGTCATCGTTTATTTAATTTTAATTTTTTCGTTTTTGCCATAGACGAGTCATCGAAAAAATTGATCAATCTGAATTCGAGGGTTTCGAATACGTGAACCCATTGCTGATGTCACAGGAGGACAACGTGTGACACGAGGAGGACTGCGGCGACTACGCCGCTCCTCATCTGCAGCAGTACCATCATGAAGCCGACTGTCCCTGTTCGACGACGATCGACTCGCCCCCGGACAACGGCAGACCGCCGTCCAGAGGATGGTTTTGCTTACCGCTCCGATAAACTAAGAAAAATGAAAAAAAATAAATACTATAATCTTATTAACAAATCTGCTGACGACGCTGCCGTCCGCCGTAAGATAATATTATATAACTAATATAATATTACTATTACATATTATAATATGGGTAGTCATTATTCTCGCGTGCCCTCTGCGCGTCCCAGTCTCCGTCGTCGACGATTTTAAAAGCTCAATACTTAGACGATTTTTACATAATTTTTCCTGTTTAAATTTATTTGATTTTATTCCTTAAAACTAAATTCTAAAACGTTTTCGTTCCTCTGTTTAACGCAATTAACTCGCTTTGTTTAACATTGTATACAGAATTAAAAAATTAACAACTATTTATATTTATATATACAAAATATATGTATATGTATATATGTATTACGTCGTGTTGTAGGTACCTATATCTTTATCTCGCGTGCATTTGTTAAATAAAATCGTTGATCGTTAATATTATATATATAGGTAATAGGTATATTATTATAATAATTTATATTTTGATAATAGCGCACGCACAGACACAGTGCGCGAAAACATACGCACTCGGGCCCTTCCAGCTAATGTCGCGTTTATTGAAAACTATATCATAAATATTTTAATTTTTTCCTTCCCATTGGTTTGGATTTATGTAAATAGTTCTTATTATTATCGGTCGCTAAACTGTGAAAAATAGGCTCTTTGGACCATACAATAAGAAATTCCAAATGACGATCTACGACCAAAGGTTCCGGTTTTCACTACGGGATGCGGTAGTATACCACATATATCTAATATATATGTTTATGTATATGTACCTATATTTGCAAATTGGTTTTCAAAGCTCAATAATTATTAATAATCATAAATATAAAGATAACATATTTAGATAAACTAATTAAACATTTCTTTTTTAAATTTACAATTATATATTATAAATGGTAAATATTTTATATAGGTATCGCACTTACGTATATATTATATATTTGTTATAAATATTTAACGCACGAGAATTTTATTTATTTAATAACTAATTAGCATACTTTTTTTAAGTTATTTTAAATCAATATTATTACTTTTTTACTATTGTTTATTTATTTTTTACAATTATATTAGTATTATTTACAAGTATTTTACTCAACTTCCAGCCAGTCAAATTAGCGAATTTTCGTCATAAAATAATATTTTACTGCAATATATATTACGATAGAACACCTTTTGGTGGCCTTATAGGTGATACATAATTCAATAGACCTGTAATCTCTCACACACAGACTTTGTTGTTCATATTTGAAAAAAATAATGTTTGCACGTTGTGATTACAATATATAATTATTATTTGGAATTCTTACGAAAATTGAATAATTGTTGATCAATATTATAAATTTTAACAAATATTAAGTATTGTGATTATATATATATGCTGGTATTTATATAGTATTATATTATAATAAGTAATTAAGTTATTGAAATTATCTAAGACGATTATATGAGTTATATTACTATGGTTACTATCTTATATAGAAAAAATATAAAACTTATTATTTTTTCGTCACTGTGTTATTATTATTACTTCATTTTCCCATCGTTATTATTTATTCATTATTAAAATCGAACACTCACACAGTAATATAATGATTGATACCACTCCCGTGCGGCATTAGTTGACTTTGCGTCTTGTTGTGTGTTCCTAGTATCTCCTAGTTTACATAATAATTATTTCTTATTTTCGTGTTTGCACTTCATTTCCACTTCGCTGATAATATTGCTGTTGCGTGTGAAGTGGCGGCTGCTGCTGCAGGTTACGGCGACCCGTCTACCCTGTAATCGCCCTTGACTGGTCCGAAAAAACTACGTTCTACGTTGCGCCCTGTACTCGAATGTATTGTTCCTATGTACCCGTTGCTCCTTGTAAGTCGTGTGTGTTGATGTTCATTACTGTGCGTATATTTTCTCTTCTGCAAATCCATAGCTATGGAGCACGAGAGAGACAGAGAGCACTTTATCGTTGACGATCACCGGGATTGGAAGTTTATATTTATGCGCATATTTATAGAGTGGAAGAGAGAGTGTTTATACGCGTTTTTAGCTTGTTGTGCACGTGGTATACTTACGTTTTCGTCCACTGGACTTTTATCGTTAGATATAATTACACGAATCGTTTCCCTGCAAAATAATTTATACCTGAGCGAAAAGAAACATTGAAAACTGTAAATACCATACAAAAACACGCACTGCTGTTGCACGTTTGAGCTTTGGTGTTTTTTTATTTTGCTGTTTACGATTTTTCTGATGAAAAATGAAACTTTTTAGTGCTCGTGCTATACTCCTCGTACGACAAATTGACGATTGTGCTTTTCCAATTTTCACAATTTAAAACGTTAAAGATTGGTTTTAAACGAGTCGGAATTTCAAGAATCTATGGCTGGTACCGAATTGGTTCCCGTTTAATTACGCATATTTTCCTTCTCAATTTTACAGGCTTAGGACTGTCAACTTTAAAATAGGCTTGATTAAAAATAAGTATTAATGTGTGTTAGAAAAAAAAAAAATGATAAAATATCTACAATTATAAATCGTTGATTTGGAAGTCAACTTGTCTTCACTTTGAATACAAATAATAAAATATAATAAATACAATTTAAAACACTTCCTTTTTCACTAAACATAAATTCCATAATAACGAAAAATTAAAATTAAAAAGAACCGGATGGGCCTCGCTCTGCTGTACACTTGGGGGTGAAGTGCGATTCTTCATAGGATAGATCATTATAATGAATTTGTTAAATTTGAATTCAATGATAGGTATCATTGTATAAGAAAAACGATTCTGAACGGAGA
This sequence comes from Sipha maydis, assembly GCA_034509805.1. Lineage (NCBI taxonomy): Eukaryota > Metazoa > Arthropoda > Insecta > Hemiptera > Aphididae > Sipha > Sipha maydis. Next base: position 28,042 of record JASXSY010002545.1, on the reverse strand, counting down.
TGATATGTTTGTCTAGAATATAATACAATGTTATTTATAAATATTGTAATAAGTATATTTTATTTTGAAACGAAAAATTTAGAAAAATCGAAAATTTAAATTGTCTATAAATAAGTCAAAATATGTCAAAATACTTTGAAAACATAACCATGTATAGAAAACGTCAATATAAAGATTTGGTGAAAATTTCAAGTTGTTGCGGTTTTTCGTTTTTGAGTTAGAGCATTTTAAATATATTTACGATATCTTTGTCAGTCTAGAATATTATACATTATATTATATTTTACATGTAATTTTATGTCAGGTAGAAAATTTTTTAAAGATTTTTGAAGAGTAGCTTATAGATAACCTAGTGTTAAAATTTTGAACCTTAAGTATGAACAGAAAAAATTTTATGAATTTTTATCTACAAAATAACTTGCAAATTATCGCAATTTTTACATATTTCGTATAAATTGGAACTTTGAGCACTTATAAAAAAAATTGTGACTTACGATTTTAGTTTTTTGTTTATCAGTTAAGGAACAACTTATAAGAAACCTTGTATTAAATTTTCAAGATTTTCTGGCCGGCCAAAAATATTTTATCGTTATTTTAAAAAAAAATACTTAAAAAAATTGAAAATTTAAATTGTCTATAAATAGCTCAATAAAAGTCAAAATATTTTGAAATTTTAACGGTGTATAGAGAACACTAATCTTAACATTTAGTGAAAATTTCAAGTATTTACATCGATTAGTTTTTGAGTTATAGCAAAATAAAAAATTTGATTTTGTCGAAAACTGGTTTTGCGTAAAAACTCCCGTTTTCCCCTTATTTTTTTAGGGTTTTTCCCGTCGCATTTAAAAAATATTGAAAATTTAAAAAGTACCAACTAGATTCACTTTCCTTTCAGAAAAGTTGCTACATAAGGCAATCGAAGCATTTTTACTGCCCCAAATCGTGTCGACAGACACAAAAAAAAAAAACACACATCATTGTAAAATCAATACATTCTTCACTCCGTTCAGAATCTAAAAAAAAACACACAACATTGTAAAACCAATAGATTCCATCACTCCGTTCAGAATCTAAAAATATAAATTAAAATACAATCGATTTTTAAGCAAAATCAATTTTATATAGGTTATATTATAGGTACGAGTATAAGTGACGATGCTATTCGAGACTGTATAGTAGTGCTCACGAACATTATTGTCATAATTATATAGGATATACCATACAGCGATATAAGTACGTATATCTCAATCGTTATCTTAATAGCGATAATTTGCCAGTCGCTAGTAATCTATAATTTCTATATTTTATCTTATCAATATGATAATTGTATCCTTATGTCATACATATAGCTTTTAAATTTTTTTTCCCTCTACGCACTGGCCCTCTAGATCTTACCATATTATTTTACCTCACTATTTTACCTGTACACAAACAAGAACCAATTCGGTAAAATACCATTTTCAGACGGGAACCAATTTGGCTACTCCCGAATCTATTATTCTATAATTGTCGAAAATTGAATGTGTGTACCATTTCAGCGTAGAGAGTGATTTATGATTAATATTTTTAATTTCATAATTAAACTTTTAAATGCGTGTATAAAATATTAAAAACTAATTTGTTTGCTGCTACCCTTATTTTTTTTTTTTATCGTATATAAAACTGTTAAAATTGTTTATTCCACATATTTTTGTAGATAGTGCATTTTGCATGGTTGGGTTATTGTTTTTATTAGTAATTTATTTAGTAGTAATTTAATAGTAGTATATATTATAAAATATTACATTAATTTTACCAAACACTGTTTATTAATAATAATACAATACTTAATTTAGTCATCAATTGTGGTTGTAAAAACCTTAATAATCATTCTGGATATTTGTGTGTCGATATTCGCTTGGTTGATTAAGATTATATTATTAAGTTTATTGAATATTCATCCTTATGAATATTCGCGGTTTCTCGTCGTGGTCTATACTACTAACTACGCTACCCATTGTGCTGTATTTTAAGAAATCCAAAATAATGACCATTCATCAAAAAATGCTAGATTTTTTCCACGTTGACGAATGTGTCCAATTGACAAATTGACATCGATTTCGGTGAATCTAATAAATTAGCCGTTCTGTTGGCTCGTTCCAATCATATACAATGTACTCGAAATTCGATTGTGCTCCGAACACGAGAATTTAAAGCGGTCTTCGGGTAATATTATAGCTTGTGTGAATTGCATGCTGTGAAACCAGATTTAATAATAAGTATAATTAGCAACTCGAAAATCGATTCTTCTCCGGCGTTACACGTCAAGACGTCTTTGTAACGCAGCGTAAGTAATAATAAGCAGACAACACGTGGTGGTACCCCGCACTGGTTTCCGTGCGTGCAAACGAAACGACCGCCGCGCAATGGTGTATATTGTAATGTTATATGGTCCGTCAAGAGAAAACAGGAATTACATAGGATGTGAAATAATAATAATGTGCGAACGTGTACGAATCATTGTGTTGGTAGCTGGGATCAACTCAACGGATCTACCCACCGAACGGAAATCCGACGACAACAAACGCGGTGTAAAATGTCGTCACGTCAAAACACTCGGCGGTGTTTGGACCGTAGAATGTGTACGGTAGGTACGACTACTGTGTGCGAAGCCAACAGACGTACACAAAGAACGGCAGTCACAAGGGAGGATCGTATCTGGGGATCACCTATACCAGACACGAGGTTAATGTTACAGCATGCGCGTATACGACCACGGCAATAAAATGAACGAACAAAAGAGTTTGAAGAAAAGGAAAAAAAAAATTGATGATGATAATGAAACGTACCCGGTATAATAGTTATGCGAACGTTTTCCCAAACATAATTTTCACCGGTTTACGTGCGTGTGAGGGGGGAGAGGACGAGTTTACGACTAATAAACATCACGTCGAAAACGCGTATAATTCACGTGCACGGATAAGGGAAAAAGGGACACGGGGCCACAGAGCGTATATATTATACATGCGTATCATGTGTGCGCGCGCGACAAGATGATGGCTCTTGAGCATAATGAGACATTGTAACAGTGTGTGTACGTATATAGAGGTGCAATATTACGGGACGGGATGGTTTATCTCATTGGCCGTCAAACATCGCGATCATACGCACTCTCGTCGTCGTGGCCTTCGCCGTATAGTAGTAAAAACTAAACGGGCGAACGCGATTCTTTTCCTTTTTGTCATTTCCACCCTACGTAGACAAAAGTCGTAATTTTTCTCCTCGTTCTTTATCCTACATATTTTATTATTGTTATTATTATTATTATCATTGGTTTTTTTCCCGACTAATACTTATGAATTTATCCAGGAACAAAACGTCTGGTAATTTATTGTTATTATACACGTAAATTTGTAGAATGTGCAGTATACGACTCCTGTGTTTTATTAGCGTGCGTTTAATGTAATATACGCGCGCCTACGGACCGGCGCAGAAATTGTATAAATATAGAATGTACGTGATGTGCATATGCGCGTCTCTCGTGTCGCATGTATGTGATACGATATGGAACATAATTTAACGAGTTCTGACTGAACGAAATTGTACATCATAGACATAATATATTATACAGGGTGTTTCTGAAATAGTTGAGAAAACTAGTTAACGCGTACTCTGGAACGGCCAAATAAAGATTGGTTTGAAATTTTTTTTCATCTTCTAAACCTGGATTTTATCTAATTATTTTTAGAACATTATCTTAAATCTTAAAATAAATACTTGTAAAAGATTTCTTGCAAATTTCTCATGTGAATCGATATGTGTCATCGATTTTGGGTTATCGCGCGTTTTTTATGTTCGAGTGGCCAGAATCAAAAAATGTTGTGTGTTTAATTTGTTGTTAGTTAACATATCTGATTAATTTATACGGGTTTTACATTTTAAGATAAACGTAATTAAATACAATTTATTTGAATAATTAAATAAAATTACTAATAAGCCCGATTATTATAACTTGAAGTATCATTTTATAACTAATATTCTTAGAAGTGTACCAATAAGAAAAAATTATACAGTCCGCTTTTGAATTGACATTTTTTACTTAACTAGTGCCATAATTTGCATCTGACCAATATATGTATATCGTATGCGAAAATATAAGTTTTAAACGCAGAAAATTGGTTTGATCAATTAATAAGTTATACGAATTAGTACTAATTCAAAATAGAAACCATATCTGCGTATTCAACGTTAGTAAACGCCATTATTTAAAATTGTAATTAATAATTTTCAAAATGTATGTTGTTCAATGAGATGTATTGAACTGACAAAAGAACTTTGTTACTCTGATAAAGAATATGTTTAAATAAAATCTTTAGCTTATCGAGTCTAAAAAATGATACTACAGTGATAACCAAAAACTGGATAAAGGTTACATTATTTTATCACAAATAATTTAAGTTGATGATGTTAAATGTTTTTATAATTACCTTTTTAAAAATTAGACAGTTAATCTTAATTTTGTTATTATTTCGTCCTTTACATTAGTTGACCATGTAAAACTGAGTTAATTAATAACAAACAACTATTGGAAAATAATATACAAGTTTGCCTAAGTACATACCAATTATGAAATAAACTGCTGTCGAAAAATGTATGTATATGTTGTAATTATATGTATGTTATAACATATATTACGACGCATTGGACTTGTAGTGTATATGAAATTGGTTTTTTAAATCTTAAAGTTTTTGTCATGTACTCGGCATAAAAAAAAGGTATGAAGCCAAACTCTCGTAATATAATATATTGTAGTGGTCCATTTGCCAACGCGATAATTCAATAAAATTCATACATCGCGTAAGATTCAGGAGTAAATGAAAAAATTCGGAAATAAAAAAAATTAAATTAAATAAAAATATATCTACGTATACAGTACGTACATATATACAACGCCAAGACATTTTCCGTTCCAAATTTGATTTCATCCTGCGTTTTCTATTCGATTTCTTTTGTCCAAACAGATTTAACAGATTTGTGCAATGCACAGCAACAGTGTTTTTTCCGATACGTACGTGTGTTACGCTATGAAGGCGTAACATACCATTGTTCGTGTGTTTCTTACGTGCTGTACACACGCAAACATTACAAGTAAACAATACACAAGACGTTGTCCGCGCAGCATCTGTTTAACCGTCGTGTTCTTTTATTTGAAAAGAAAAAAAAAACCATCGACTACCGTCGGAAGCCCGTAAATTAGAGAATACTCCATTACTTGTCATACGGCGCCGCATGCGCATTCGTTCGTACCGCAATCGGTCTTGATTTAAAAGTTAAATATTTGTGGCAGTTTTTGAACGATGAAAAAAAAGATTTTTTTTGATTTTTTTTTTTCATTCGATCTTAGCGATTGATTGTATTCTCCGACTAGAATTCTGTAAACGGGTTTTTGAGAAAATCAATGAGTATAATATATATTTTTTATTTTTAAACTTATTTCTTTTTTCTGTTTCTTTTCGTGTATTAGCTTATTTTTTTTTTTTTAAATAAAATCTAGTCAACCATGTAATTGATAGGTACTAGTCGATGAAAAATTCTAACCGGTTTTCAAAAAAATATCAAAATTTGCAAGAAAAAATCACTTCGACAATTGATATAGAACAATGTAGAAAAAAATTGTTTATGATACCGTCCAGGAACAATGGAATACACTGAGCCGCAAATTGTACATTAGCATATAAAATTATAAACGTGTAAAAACCTAAACACTGGATTTACATAATAACACTGGCTCAGCATTATCAAATAAATCGCAAATCACCTACACACACTCATATTTATATATATATTGAATCTTCTCTAAACCGATACTTATTTTAATCTTAATTTTAATATGACAAAATTGAGACAAAAAAACACTAGAGCGTTTTATCGAAACTTTTTAAATTTATTATGTGCCCCGTAATTATTGTCAATAAATATAGATACAACGAATAACAACTATTATAACAAGAATATCAATGTTCTGGACTGCCGATATTTTTTGCATTTTTTCGACGAGTTCAAAAACGAACACAAGTAAGATAATAATTCAAAATTTAACATTATGAGCTTATAGGACGTAAGTCGTTTCATATCATCAATAAAAATAAAAAGCATTAATATTTTATTCTTTCCTGCAATAACTTTAGCATAAGAAGTTACTAACGAAATTGTACAAGACGCAGGCGCGGCTTTAGAAACTTACAAAGGGGGGGGGGCGGCATTTTTTTCAGCTATCACTTAATTGCAAAGGGGACTTAGAGTTAGAGAATATTCTAACCTGGAACCTATAAGTGATTACTGATAATAGTTGTTTCCCCAAATTAATACAGAGTTCGACTACGTTCCTATATTATGATACACACCTCATATTAATGTCATATGGTTTTTTAGGCCGCCAAATAAAATTGTTAGATAGGTAATTAAAATCAGGATTTAACAGTTCACAAGGACAAATATGTGAAAATTAAAATTTTTGAAAAAAAGCTGAGGGGGCACGGCCCCAGTGCCCCCCCCCCTAGGAACCGTGCCTGACAAGACGACATAGTCATAAGCAATCCTTACTGACTAATTTTTTCTCATCAAATTGAATTGTATTTAAGTATGTACCTATGATTTTTTTTTGTACATTTTCTAATCTCTTGAAAAATAGCTCTAGATATATTGAGTTGGTAGTTTGATCAACTTAATAGTTTAATCCAGGACTAAAATCATATAATAATTGCCGTTGAGATTGATACATTTTAACATGCGGTATACCATCTTTTTAATGTCTGAGTTGTACTAGGGCTGACGGTAATGAAAATAATTTTCGGTATTACGGTATTGATTTCAATACCGGTTTGAAACGGTATACCGAAAACCCGAAAAGTTCCAGTATAGTATATACGTTTTAAAACGGGATTGTCCCCTTTTTGATCATCGTGTCCCGTTGTCCCAAAAAACTTCGAACGGGACGCTTTTTATCCCGTTTTTAGAAGATTGTCCCGTTTTAATCCCGTTATTTCCAAATAATTAAATTATAATTTATGTTTTTTTGTAAAAGAATAAAATAAATTGATGAACCAAGTATAAAACAGTTTATATTTAAAACTTGAAACCAAAGTTATAAATAACAGACTAAAATTTCCGTGGAACGAACGTCGAGTGCCGATGCCGAGGAACAATACAAATAAACAATAATAATAAAATAAGCATGATACACGTCGTATAATAGCATATGCATTACGTCATTACGAACTAAAATAAAATATAATACTATTTATAATCGATGATATATTTAGATATTATTATATTAATTTGTTTAATCTAAAAGTCGAACAACAAAATATGTCGAATAGTAACGTACGGACAATAAAGCGATTGTGTTTATTATAGCCACTACCTACCTATCGTATTTTTATTTCAATTTTGTGAGTTGGTGCATTATTTTTTTTTTTAAAAATGCCAAAGAGGAGATGCACGTTCACTGTATCTTTACAGTCTGAATTTACTTTCCTAAAAAAATGTGATGAAATTGGAAAAGTGTTTTGTACGGTGTGCAAGGCAGTATTTTCAATTGAACATGGAGGACGCTCAGATATCAAACAGCATATGGAAAAGAAAAAACATACGACGGCCTTATCTAGTGCTTCAAAAAGTGACAAGGTAACATCATATTTTATAAAACAAGGACCAGCTAGCTTAACTAGTGAAGGTTTAAAAATTGCAGCAGAAGAGGGAATGTTTGCATTTCACACTATAGTACATAACCATTCTTTTAGATCAATGGATTGTACTACTACTTTAATAAAAAAGTTACATGAAAAAAAGTTTTCTTGTGCACGTACTAAGTGTGAATCAATTATTCTGAATGTGTTGGCTCCTTTTGCAATGGATCAAATAATAGACGAACTGAAAGCTGTTAATTTTGCGACAGTTATGATTGACACTTCAAATCATAAAAATTTAAAAATTGTCCCCATTCTTATTCGGTATTTCAATCCTAAAACCGGGGTACAAATTAAAGTGTTAGAATTCACAAATTTGAAAGGAGAAACTTCAGATATACTGTCGTCTTATATTATGGAAATTTTAACAAAACATAAATTAGCTCACAAAATCATTGCATTTACCGGTGACAACTGTAATACCAATTTTGGAGGTGCCGCAAGGAGGGGAACAAAAAATGTTTTTACGATTTTAAACAATAATTTAAAAACTAACATTTGTGGAATTGGTTGTGCAGCTCATATTCTGCACAACGCTATGCAAACTAGTACAGATATCTTACCTATTGATATCGAATGTATCGTTAACAAAATATTTCAATACTTTTATATTTATACTGTGAGAGTGGAAACATTAAAAGAATTTTGTGATTTTACAAATACACAATACAAAAACGTACTTGGATGTGTAAAGACAAGATGGTTATCTTTACAACCAGCAGTCTCCAGAATTATTGAAATGTATGCAGCTTTAAAATTGTACTTTGACACTCAGGATAAATGTCCAACCATTTTAAAATCATTTTTTAGTGACCCCGTTGCAATAATATGGTTTCATTTTATACAAAGTCAATTAAAAGTCGTTTGTGACACTATAAAAAGAATAGAAGGGGGACAACATATCTGCATGTGAAGTATCAGAAGAATTAGAAATACTATGTGGAAAAATAAAAAATAGAAAAACACAAACTTTTTAACTTCTAGTGTAAACTCGATGCTTTTAGAACTAGAGACAAAAAATAAATACACAAAAAAACAATTTATAGAGTAAACTAACCAGTTTTATGACACATTTATTATGTACATTGAAAAGTGGGGAAATACATTTGAAGAACTAAAAATATTTCGTTGGACTCAACTGATAAATTGTCCAACATGGAATGATATTCAAAAAAGTTTAAAATTTATTTTGCAAAATAATAAAAAACAAACCGGTTGGAATGTGGATGAAGATATTCTTTTTGATGAATATAATCATGTAAATAATGTTATAAATGAAAATTTAGAAGAAAGGCAGAATAACAATGTTCGTGTTGAAGAAAGATGGTGTGCTATCTATAAAATTTTAAATAGTAAAAATATATCGATAAATAATTTTTGGTTTATTGTAGAATATTCTCTAGCAATGCCTGGAACAAATGCTGCAATTGAAAGAGTATTTTCTATCACTAATATGTTATGGACAGATGAAAAAAATCGCTTTATCGTTCCTACCATCAAATCAATTATAATTCTGAAAAATCATTTCAAAAATTTTTCGTGTAATGATTTTTATGATTTTTTGCTAACACAACCAAAACTATTAAACGCAATCAGTTCATCGCAAAAGTACAATAACAGCACAATAGATAATAAAGGACATGATGAGCAATCAACATCAACTCAATAAAAGTAAACAAGTTTTTTATTAAAATATTAAGCAAGGTAGTTAAAAAATATTTTAATTGTAAATTGTTAATATAAAATATAAAAAATATTTTTAAAAAATGTGTATGTTTTTAATGAGTATTTAAACTAAAAATTGTTTGTCCCGTTTTTTTTTTTTTGTAAAACTGGTCACCCTACAGTATACCGAAAAACCAAACTGTTTCGGTATACCTAAACAACGATATGGTACGGTATACCGAAATAATAAATAAAATCTAATTAGTATCGATATTTTTTACTTTAATATTGTTTCACAGTATATTATACTTTATGTTTTTACATTAGGTATACTGTATATAATATTATAATCTATATTATTGCCATTAATACTAGAAATAGCAAGCACTAAAAGTTGCACTTAAAATTATTTTTGTTTACTTCAAATTAAGTTAATTTATGTAAATTATTGTACTGTGCTTCAATATTTTGAAAAATCATAAGAAGGTAATTACTAATAATACAAATGGATTTTTTTTAAACTATCCTTACCTATCGGATATCGACATATATAGGTACCTATAAAACAACACGATTACACGAATAGGTATTTTTTATCTTTATACTGCTACAGTATAGGTTAAAACTTTAAATGTAATCAATTTGAAGCAAAGTAACTTACCTAAATGATAGGTACTATAATCGTTTTGATATTATACCTACTTGTCCAAATTACTATTTTATGCTAATTGAATGTGTTATAGCAAAAATTTGTCAATAACTTATTTTAAATTTACTTAATAGGTATTGCACTATATTACTTAAGATAACAACTCAAAATTAATTTAGATATTTGACTGCAAAAAAAGATGAATGCAGTAAATATTTTAATCCAAGAACGGTTCACTTATTACTTAATCTTGGTAAAATAATATATTTTTATGATTAATAAAAAATGAAACTATTTCAAGTCATCCAGATTGACGATACTTCAAAAAATAATAACTTATATAACATAAATAAATGTGTGTTGTTTACACAGTAGGAATATAAAAAGTTCACTGTAAAATATCCAATCGGCAAGCATATCATGTTAGTAAGAAAACTTTTAGAAATATTTATTTGTATATATTTATTGTAATCATTACAATTTCCTCGTTGATACAGTTTTCACGGTAGGTTATACCGTTTATACGGTTTTTTTACGGTATACCGTTTAGACGGTTTTTAACGGTATACCGTTTACCAAAATAATTTGAAAAGACCGGTGTACTGAAATACCGGTACACCGGTATTTACGGTATACCGAAAATACCGTCAGCCCTAAGTTGTACAAATGTCTCGCCGCATCGCGAAGATGGCTTAAAACCTCTTCTTTCGGCTCCTCTTTCATTGCAAAAAGCGTCCCACCCTGATTTTTCTTCATTTTAGAGAAAATATGGTAGGCACTAGAATCACCAAACTATAAAAAATGCATTATGGTGAATGTAAATTTCAATAGTACTTAACCACTTACTCAATACCCATCCCTCTACATAAAAATTGGCATTGAACATAGTTCGTAAATTATTGATGTATGATAATCATGTTGACCGCAGCGGCGTAGCCAAACGATCACCCTGTGGATATTACCACATTTACAGCGAAATCCAAAAATAAATTTATTGCATACTCGTATTATAGCACATCGCACTATCGATGCGTCATATATCATGGATTACGGCTTGCATAATCGGCACATCGCAACTGATGTGTTTTTATGTAATAATAGTTTTAAGTTTTGATCGTACCATGTTCTTTCTTTAGTGAATAGTGTTATACTTTCATAATACTTACACATTGGCTATGGGTACCAAGCTATGCGTCACCTATCCACTACTCAATGCCCACCCCATCTCCATGATTTACTATGGCAGTCGCCATACTTATATGATAAAACTAATATAATATGTATATTATGTTATAATTTGTATTATATATTATTATTATGTTATATTTGGAACGTGAAGAAGATGTCGAGACAGATGATAAAGGTTCTCCAATATTACAAGATGAATTTGAACTAACCTTTAGAACCTTATCAAACAAAAAAGCCCAAGGTATAGATGAGATTTCGACAGAGCTATTAAAAAATGCTGACACACTAACTAGGTCGAGATTGTTCAAAATAATCAAAGAAAGTTACAAAAGTGGAATCGAAAGTGAAATACCTGAAGACTTTATTAAGAGAAAATCCATCACAATACCCAAAACAGGCAATGCTAGTGAATGTGTGAACTACAGAACAATAACACTCTTGTCACAAGCGTCGAAAATTCTTTTAAATATTCTAAAAAATAAATCAGATCCAAGGTAGAAGAACACATAGGCGAAGACCAGTTTGGATTCAGGAAAGAGAAAGAAACGAGAGAGGCGATAATTGCTCTAAGGCAAATACTTGAAAGGAGATTTGATGTGAACCTGAATACCCTTATCACGTTCATAGATTTGAAGAAATCCTTTGATAAAATCAACAGAAACTTCTATTCAAAACTCTAAGAGAAAAGAGAATTTACTGGAAAGATAGAAGAGTTATTTTGAGACTGTTTAAAGATCAAAAGACACTGGTAGACATCAATGGAGAAGTGAGAGAAGCTAAAATTAGGAAGGGCGTTAAACAGGGGTGTCCTCTCTCTCCCTATCTGTTTAACCTTTTCATAGAGGATTCAATGAATGGAATGAAATAGCAGACCAAAGGTGTAATAATAAATGGTCAGAAAGTGCACTGCATAAGATTCGCTGACGACATTGTATTGGTAGCAGAGAACTCTGAAGAAATTAACGAGATGCTCAACACCCTTTCCTTGACGAACACCACCTAAAAATCAACGCAAAAAAAGTTAGACGAGAACAACACATAGTGAAACCTACAATCAAACTGAGAAATACGGTCATTAAAGATGTAGAAGAATTCTGCTACCTAGGGAGCTCCATTACTTACGACCACAAATCTACCAATGATGTTAAGGGAAGAATATCAATGGCCAAAAAAACATTCAACAGCAAATACAACCTCCTAACTAACAAACACTTTGATTTAAATAGAAGGAAGAAATTCATCAAATCCTTGGAGTGTGTTATTGTATGGCTGTGAAACTTGAACCACAGGTCAGTACGAAAAGAAACGACTAAAAGCTACCGAAATGTGGATTTGGAGGAAGATGAACAAGCTATTTTGGGTTGAAAGGAAGACCAACGAAATAGTATTGCAAGAAGTAAAAGAGAAAAGGAACATCATGTCTCTCATTTTGAAAAGGAAAACGAAACTCATTGGACACCTAATAAGACACAACACCTTCATCAACAACATTTTCGAAGGAAAGGTCATGGGAAGAAGAGGAAGAGGACGACCTAAAACAGGGGTGGCGAACCTATGGCACACGTGCCAAAAGTGACACGTTGGTTAAATTTCAATGCCACGCCAAGTATTAAAATATATTAAAATGTTTATCTTAAAAAAAAAAAAATTAACTAAAGATAACTACTCTACATTTTTAATGTGAGATATTTAAATAATCAATCGTATATGCTTACTAATAAATGTAGACCTAATAAAATGTGTATAATTATTGCATGCTTATTCGTTATTATTTTTTTTTTTTTTTTGGCTCGCGAGCATATTTCATAAAATTTGATTTTAAATGTTGACACTTGACCCAAAAAAGGTTCGCCACCCCTGCCCTAGAACTACCTACTTCCATGATTTGATGCTACTGATGAACACAAGCTTATATTCACAGCTAAAGAACCTAACAACTAACAGGGAGACATGGCTATATCACGACAAGGCACTGCCTTTAGATAAAAAAAAAATTTTGTTATTATCAATTCATTATTAATTTTACCTATTTCTAATAATAAATCAGTTTAATTCAGATAATTCAGTAAATAAACCTTACTTATCACGGTAATGTATACACAAAATACCTACTCAAAAACGCAGAACGTAATTTTTTATTGTTGAAATGTTTTCAAAACTTAAATCAAGGAAAAATTCCTTTGTTTAATCTAAGAGATTTATATACAGTGTGATCTTAAAGACCGTCAACTACGAAGAAGACAAATTATTATATATAACTGATAATTACATGTAATTTATAAACACTTTTTATAAATTATATCTATATTTTTGTGATAAAAAATAATTTTTCTGTTATTTAGCCAAGATAATGAAATGTCAATTTTGAAATAACATTAAAACAAGATAAATATAACAACAATAATAATAATTTATAAATAAATAGGTAATTTAAATATTAAATATTAAAGGAATGTGGTAAATTGTACGCTAAGAATGTGAAGTCAATTTTATAACAAAAAAATTGGAGGAGTGAAGAAGGCGTCAAGTGTTGTGGCCTTAGGGCGTTATTGGCAATAAGGAAAGCACTGATTAAGGGCTATTTCCGGTCTATTTTGTGGATGTGTGATAATATCCTACCCAAATTGGTTGATGAGATAGGTTGTGACCAGTGCTGTGACTAACTACTCAAGGCCCGTGTACCTTAAAATCTTAAGGTCCGTTATCGTTATAAATTTTTAAGCATTTGATATTTTGAGGCCCCATAATATAGTATGAGAACCGGGGCCTGTGTGCAATGCACACTCTGCACACCCGGTTTTTGTGGCACTGGTTGTGACATGGGCGGTGTGCGGACGAGCGTTATTCTATGAGAGTACGAACTGTAATAATATCGATTTTGCACTGGTGGCCGACGTCGACGTGTAATATCGTCTAAATCAAAATTCCATTTAACATAGCTATTACAATTGGTAACTATGTACTGACCATCAAGACCGTATTTACAATTTTTGCGCCCTGGGTCAACCATATTTTTACGCCCCCCCCAACCCTACTAAATTAATTCATTCCAAAAACAAAATATTTATTGATACAAATAGCTACAACATTGGTATATTACACCGGGCAACAGTGGTGCCCGGTGGCCCCCCTAAATAGATCAATACTTGGCCGCCCGGGCAAATGTCCCCATAGCCCCCCTCTAAATACAACCCTGCTGATCATAGTGTAGTAGACAGAGTTGGGCAAAAACAAATCAAAATAATGAATAAAAAAGAACCGGATGGGCCTCGCTCTGCTGTACAGTTAGGGGTGGAGTGCACCTCGCTTATAGGATAGGTCATTATTATAATGGATTTGTTAAATTTGAATGCAATGATAGATATCATTGTATACGAATAACGATTCTGAACGGAGTTCATATGTTAGTCTAGAATATAATACAATGTTATTTATAAATATTATATAAGTATATTTTATTTTTAAACGAAAAATTTAGAAAAACCGAAAATTTAAATTGTCTATGAATAAGTCAAAATATGTCAAAATACTTTGAAATTTTAACCATGTATAGAAAACGTCAATATAAAGATTTAATGATAATTTCAAGTTGTTGCGGTTTTTCGTTTTTGAGTTAGGGAATTTTAAAAAAACCGATATCATTTGTCAGTCTAGAACATTCTACATTATATTATATTTTACATGTAATTTTATGTCAATATTCGATGTTCAAACGCTTATAAAAAAAAATTGTGCCTATGGATTTTAATAAATTTTGAATGACATTAAGAACTACTTCTGTGGAATCTTCGATTAAATTTTCAAGTATTTTGTAGAAGCCAAATTTTTTTTATCACCGATTATAAAAATAAAATGTAAAAAAATCGAATATTTTAAATGACTATAAGTGGCTTAAAAATCAATATAATATTTTGAAAAAAATATTGCATAAAAGAAATACCAATTTTAACAGCTGGTAGAAATTTCAAAAATCTGCGACTTATACTTTTTGAATTATAACAAATATTTAAAATCGTCTGAGAATAAATCGCTATTTTATGCAATTTCGTAAATATTTAAATTTCAAACAGTCATACAATTTTTTCCTCTTAGTCCGGTAGGAATTTTTTTAAAGATTTTTGAAGAGTAGCTCATAGATAACCTAGTGTTAAAATTTTGAACCTAAAGTATGAACAAAAAAAATTTTATGAATTTTTATCTACAAAATAACATGCAAATTATCGTGATTTTTACACATTTTATACAAATTTGAGAATTAAGGGCTTATAAAAAAAAATTGAGTTAACCGATCACCGATATTTTTTAGTTACGATAAGTTTAACTTATTATAAACCTAGTATAAAATTTTCAAGAGTTTTCGCTCAATCAATTAAATTTTATAGATGTTTAAAAACAAAAATTTAACAAAAATCGAAAATTTAAATTGTCTATAAATAAGTCAAAATATGTCAAAATACTTTGAAATCTTAACCATGTATAGAGAACGTCAATATAAAGATTTGGTGAAAATTTCAAGTTGTTGCGGTTTTTCATTTTTGAGTTAGAGCATTTTAAAAAAAACCGATATCTTTGTCAGTCTAGAATATTATACAGTATATTATATTTTACATGTAATTTTTTGTCAATATTCGCTGTTCAAACGCTTATAAAAAAAAATTGTGCCTATGGATTTTAATAATTTTTGAATGACTTTAAGAACTACTTCTGTGGAATCTTCTATTAAATTTTCAAGTATTTTGTACGAGCCAAATTTTTTTTATCACCGATTATAAAAAAAAAATTTAAAAAAATCGAATATTTTAAATGCCTATAAGTGGCTTAAAAATCAATATAATATTTTGAAAAAAATATGACATAAAGGAAATACCAATCTTAACAGCTGGTATAAATTTCAAAAATCTGCGACTTATACTTTTTGAATTATAAAAAATATTTAAAATCGTTTGAGAATAAATCGCTATTTTATGCAATTTCGTAAATATTTAAATTTCAAACAGTCATAAAATTTTTTCCTCTAATTCCGGTAGAAATTTTTTTAAAGATTTTTGAAGAGTAGCTTATACATAACCTCGTGTTAAAATTTTGAACCTTAAGTATGAACAGAAAAAATTTTATGAATTTTTAACTACAAAAAAACTTGCAAATTATCGTGATTTTTACATATTTCGTATAAATTGTAACTTTGAGCACTTATAAAAAAAAATTGTGACTTACGATTTTAGATTTTTTTTTATCAGTTAAGGAACAACTTATAAGAAACCTTGTATTAAATTTTCAAGATTTTCTAGGCAGCCAAAAAAATTTTATCGTTATTTAAAAAAAAAATACTTAAAAATATTGAAAATTTCAATTGTCTATAAATAGCTTAATAAAAGTCAAAATACTTTGAAAATTTAATGGTGTATAGAAAACGCTAATCTAAACATTTGGTGAAAATTTCAAGTATTTACATCGATTAGTTTTTGAGTTATAGCAAAATAAAAAATTTGGTTATGTCAAAAACTGGTTTTGCGTAAAAACTCCCGTTTTTCCCAAATTTTTTTATGGTTTTTCCCGTCGCATTTAAAAAATATTGGAAATTTTTAACTTTTGACCCCCCAAAGTACCAAATAGATTCACTTTCCTTTCAGAAAAGTTGCTACATAAGGCAATCGAAGCATTTTTACTGCCCCAAAACGTGTCGACAGACACAAAAAAAAAAAAAAAAAAAAAAAAAAAAAAAAAAAAAAAACACACATCATTGTAAAATCAATACATTCTTCACTCCGTTCAGAATCTAAAAACACACATCATTGTAAAATCAATACATTCTTCACTCCGTTCAGAATCTAAAACACACATCATTGTAAAATCAATACATTCTTCACTCCGTTCAGAATCTAAAATAAAAGCATGAATAACAGATTATTTTGTGAATAAAGAATAATATTTTATTTTAAATAGTTTTAGTTCTGAATAAAAAATAAAAATTATTCTGAATAGTTTAACTTGTGAATAAATTGATTATTCTGAATAAATTAATAACAAATTGTGAATAATATTTAATTTTTGTGTAACAAAATTATGATAACAATATAATATTTATAGCTTTGCAAATAATAATGATAACAATAACAACAATAACAATAATTATGACAATAATAATAATAATAATAATAATAATAATAATAACAATAGCTCATTAATTTTAACTATGGTTTCCGTATTGCAATTGATAATTTAAATTTGATTTTAATACTACTTTATATTCAAATAAATCATCAGACAATCTATTTGACTTAGGTAAATTTGTCATTGTAGCAAAAGAGAAAAGTCTCTCTACTGGAGCTGAAGATGCTACTGGTGTATTGTATCGAAGAAATATTTTTTTCACAGTTGGATATGAGTTTAAACATTCAAAACGTTGACGCGGATCCTCAAAATACTTTAATACCTTGAACATACATTTAAAACAATAGTTATATTAATTTTTCAATTAAAACATTACAACAGTTGATTTATACAATATACATACTTCAATCTCAACAGACGTGGATGTATCTGTTCTATAATTTTCAGTTACTGGACCAAAGTCAAAAAAATCAGAGTGATCTTCAATTTCAACATTTTCTTCATTAGTTGTAGTTATAGACTCAGCAGTTTCGGCATAGTCGACACATTATTCCCTCAGGTACCAAAAATCAGATGGCCAAATATGCCTGCGGAAACGAGGTTCCCAGAGATAACGAACGCAGAGGTAATAGAGGCCGGCCGAAAAATACCTACGGGTAAGGCTCCGGGGCCGGACGGCGTACCAGACTTGGTGATCAAACAAATATCAACCATCAAACCAGAAATGCTCAGGGACCTGTTCAACGCATGCCTGAGAGAGAGTACGTTTCCGAAAGAATGGAAAATAGCAAAACTGGTGTTGATTCGTAAAGGAGACAAGCCATTGGATAATCCTAAGTCGTACAGACCTATTTGCCTGCTGAATACGATTGGCAAATTTTTTGAACGCATTATCAAAACACGTATAGAAAACTACTTAGAGTCATCTCAGGACCTAAACACCAGACAGTTTGGATTCAGAAAAGGGCGTTCTACCATAGACGCAGTGCAAGAAGTAATGAGTATCGTAGAAAAAGCCACAACAGGACCACGGTATAGAAGAAAGCTCTGTGCCGTGGTAGCCCTAGACGTGGCTAATGCCTTTAACACGGCTAAATGGCACAAAATAGAAGAGTCCTTACATACTAAAGAAATACCTGCGTACCTCGTAGGAATTATAAGGAGCTACTTAAGTGAGAGAGAGCTCCAGTACGATAACGGCGGAAAAAAGGACATAACATGTGGCATACCGCAGGGATCGGTGCTAGGGCCGGTCCTATGGAACCTAATGTATGATGATCTGCTTCAGATACAAACAGGTGGCAATCATCATGGTATATCATCTTCCACATTGGTTGCGTTCGCCGACGATGTGGCGGTGATAACTACAGGTCACACGACTGAAATCCTACAAGAGGTTACAAACAATGCGCTCACAGCAGTCGCAGAATGGATGGACATGGCAGAACTTTCATTGTCTGTAGAAAAGACAGAGGCCATTATTCTTACAAATAAGAGACGCTATGAGAGGCCAGAGTTCAAAATACGTGGCACGAGTATCCAGATAAAGGATCAAATTAGATATTTAGGAGTGGAACTTCACAGAATTCTCGGGTTCCGTGCACACCTCGTATCGGCGGCTTCAAGGGCGCAAAGCACATCGCAGGCATTATATAGAATAATGCCGAATATAGGGGGCTCAGGCCAAAAAAAGAGACGCCTACTAGCTACAGTGGTACTAAGCAAGTTACTATACGCGGCACCAGTTTGGTCGTCGGCTCTTGTGTTTAAGAGAAACATTCAAACTATACTTAGACCTCAAAGAACCATCGCGCTACGGATAGCGATGGCATACAGAACAGTATCGACAGCGGCGATTATGGTAGTGGCCGGAGTTATCCCCGCACACCTCCTTGCGTGGGAAAGGACGAGGAGATATGAAATTAGGAGAGATCCTAATAAAGCGGCGATAGAGAAGGAAATACGCGAAGAAGTTTTTAAGAAATGGCAGACAGAATGGAACAATGAAACTACGGGAAGATGGACCTGGAGACTAATCAGGGATGTTAAGAGCTGGTTTAACCGCAAGAGTGGAACAGTTGACTTCCATCTCACACAGATGCTAACTGGCCACGGATGTTTTAGATATTATCTGAACCGTTTTGGGAAATTGGAAGACCCTAGTTGCATTGACTGCCTCGTAGCAACAGACGACGTCGAACATGCAATATTCGGCTGTGACCGATGGAGGACAGACCGAAGGACACTGGAGGAAACATTGGGTCAGGAGCTGCGACCGGAAACGATCGTGGAGTTGATGATGAGTGGCCTTGACAAATGGAAGCTGATTAGCAATTTTATCAACCAACTCCTTTCGAGCAGAGAAGAAGAGGAACGGATCAGGCAAAGAAGAAACCAAAACTACTGAGTTAATGTCTTGTACGCCGAAGTCGAAAATTTAGAGGGATAGGGCTCTCTCTCTTTTTTTTTTGTATGTGCACAGCTTTTATATAATACCTTGAAAAATGTAATGTTTATCTTCAATAAACAATAAACGATACGGAGGATGAGGGGGAAGGACGACCCAACCATGGGTGTAGTACCCCCCTCTTCCGCGCCGTGATTTAACACAAAAAAAAAAAAGACTCAGCAGTTACTGCTTTTTTAAATATTGCTAAAAGTTTTTCACGAGACGATGACGTATGAATACAATTTAACCACTTATTTTTGAACTTAGGGTGAGAAAAAGCGGCAATAGCTGCATTATCAGCTTCAACTGTATTTAAACTTAAAATATTAGAAAATCTTCTTTCTATACTATCTAAAAGACTTTTTTGAATTAATTTACAATACATCAATTGTTCACTGTTAATAACCATTAATTTTCGTTGCAAGCATAATAGTGTGGGCAAGACCATACCGTAGAATAAACTTTTATCTCCTTGTAACATGTCCAGTTGGATAATATTACTAGTAGTACTGATCAAACTCGTATCATGTTCTCACTCGCTAGTATACATCATGTAAACATCATCATGTATCATCTATGTACATCATTACGCGTCAGAATAATTACTTGTGTACAGTAGGTACACTGTGATTCCGCCTCGATTCTACGTCCCTATGGTGCGCAATAATGATATTTTTTACAGTAGGTGCAGTTTACACATTAAGAGGCGTAACATTAAGTAGGCAATTATAATATTACAATCAATACGTAGTCAGAATTTTTAAAAGGGAGGAGCTATATACCTTTTTGGGCAGGTTAGGTTAGAGTGTTTGAGAGTTAAACCTTCATCCCACCATCACCACCACTAAGTTTATAAATGAAATTCCACCATTTTAAAATACGAGTAGTTTTCATGTTTATTCAAATATAATTTATAATAATAATAAATTAACGGTGGTCTGCTGCGGTAGCATCACCGCGACATAATATGATACAAAAAATCTAGTGATGATAAAATGATAGATGAGAGCCACCACTACCTTCGTAATAACTACCAAAAATATAGTGATTATCACGGTAGAATTAAAACGCTTATGTACCAAAGTTAAACACCCGTTATTTGTCAACATTTAGTAAGTACTACATTTTTAAAATACTCAAATATTACATACACATAAACACGACCCTTTAGGTAGGTGTAGCCCCCTTAGCCTCCCTTGGACCATGGTTACACATGGTTACAACATACTTTCGTATATATTTATTCCAAAGCGTCACAACTGTGTACTTGTGCAAAGACGGTGTTTACGCGTACACCGTTTGTACCGGTATGATATGCATTGTATGATGTACCTACAATGTAGGTCCTATGTATTATCTAAATATAAACACTGGTGTGTATCTGTGCGAATGAGTGTGTACTGTTTACGTGCGTGAAGATACTGCTGTAATCGAATAGTGTACAACGGAGTTATAAGAATAGGCGACTCGACAATACGAAAAATAAAAGATTATGTTCACGGAATAATAAATAATAGCATTCATTTCTGTGTATATGTATTTACGTCAATATGCGGGCGCGGCAGGGACACGGCCGCACTGCCGCTAGATCGCGTACGACAACATTGACCTATATAATATTATTTTATTGCATATTAGATAGGTTATAAGGAAAATATGACCTCAGTGGATGTTTATTGGCAGGACGATTTTCAGCGACTAAAATCCAACTCGTCTAATTTTAATGCGTTTTTTTTTTCTTTCAAATACATTTCAAAATCAACGATTATAACCAATATATACGAGCTACGAATATATTAATAAAATGTGTACAGCCTGTGAACTTACAATAATATTAAAATATAACTCTAAAACGCTATACTCACTAGAAATATTTTAACATAAGTATGCTTTATTGACATTTTTATTACTCAATTTGCATCGATATGAAAAAAAATTTAAAAATAAAGCTATAAATAATGCACAACATGTAGTATAAATAGCTTATATTTTATTTAAATATCACATTAGAAAAATGTTCGTATCAAGCAGTCAACGGGTATCTAATTAAACAATTCACTCACCCGAGTGGTAACCATTACAGATAGGCTTCCGGGTTTCATCGAAGTTAGACGTTTAAAATTGTTTTCATTTAACTATAGGTTATTTTTTTTATTTATAATTAAAAATAAAAAAATTGTTTAAGTAACAATTACTTAAGTAATTATTACTTAAACAATAATATAAACTTACAAATAAATTGAGTATTAAATAATTGAAAAAAATTCTTCAACATCAATACAGGAGCTAATCTAGGAGGTTTCAGGAGAGCAGCTGACTTCCGGTTAATATTTGTTGGCAAGATTGTCCTCTTGGAAACTTCTTATATTTTGTAAATGTGCTGACTATAGGTTGAACAATAATACTCTACTGCAAAATGCCTCAGATGCCAAATTCTCCCCCTCCCCCACCAATGTCACCACTGGTTTGTTTGTATAGTACAGTAAAACATCTGGGCACATGTAAATTCCCCTAAAATATTGTAAATTCCCCTAAAAATATTTTGCTAAAACATTTTGCTACCGTATTACACTAGCGTAGAAGACACTACGTAGAGACATAAAATATTTTTTTATTATAATAATTATTATTTATTATTTATTTTTATTTATTAATTAATAAGTATAGGTATGTCAGAAATTCAATTTATTACCAGTGAACGCGGTCGCTCATTAATTTTGTATAAAATGTATAAATATGATTTTGAACGTACATTAATTCTAACTGGCAAAAAAAAGTGGCGTTGTTGTGTTAAGAAATGTCCAGCTTTTATAAAAATATTAGAACCACCAATTATAATTTATAATTATAATTTTTTTTACCAATTTTTAACTTTCCATGGTTATTTAAATGGTCATTATGTTCCTTTAATATTTTGTTTATTGAAAGATAAAAAGAGGTTAACTTATAAACAATGTTTTCAAACAATAAATTAACTATGTAACGAAATTGGTAGTGAGTTCAAACCAAATAAAATTGCAACTGATTTTGAGAAAGGATTAAGAAATGCTTGCATGTAACAATGGCCCGGAATTAAATTAGATGGTTGTCGTTTTCATTTATTGCAGGCGTGCAATCAAAGATTTGGGCTCACAACGGATTATAAAAATGACGAATCAGATATTAGTAAATGGCTAAAATACTGTTTTGGATTGATATTCTTAAACCCAGAAGATGTTGAAAAATATTTTAGTTTTGACTTGTATAACACTAAACCAAACGATGACCGCTTGGATACATTTTATGATTATTTAAAAATACATATATTGGTGAAGGAACAATTTTTCCACCTACAGTCTGGGCAGAAGCATCTTCCGAATTAACAAAATCCACAAATGCTTGTGAATCATTCCATGCTCATTTCAAATCAAATTTTTACCATAGCCATCCAAATATTTTTATGTTTATTGATACACTAAAGAATATTCAATCAGAAATTTACATAAAATTACAAAGCATATACAAAGCAAATAGTTGCAATAATAATAAGTTAAAAAGACGTCAACAATTATTAAACTATTAACTAATAGAAAATTATAAAGAACAAAAAATTACTACATTTCATTATATAAAAACAGTTTCACATTATTACTCCATCAAAAAATACTATCAATAATATCAACTTTAATAATTTTAATAGTATAACGATGAAAATTAATTTTTCTAATTATAAAATATGAATAAAGAAATATATATGCAATTAAAAATACAAATATTTTTAAAGGATAACTAGAACCGTCTCCACGTGGTGTCCTCTGGATTACTCTAATTGGTTCTAATTTTATCAGGGGAATTTACGTTAGTGTAATGCGGTAACAAAATTTTTTAGGGGAATTTACATTAGTGTAATACGGTAGCAAAATGTTTTAGGGCAATTTACGTTAGTGTAATATGGTAGCAAAATGTTTTTAGGGGAGTTTACATTTGCCCAAACATCTCTATGCTGGATTTCATAAAATACTTCACAAAGTAAAATAAATATTATTGTTTTCAATGTTAATTATGAATTAATTAAAAAAACACATATAATGTGATCTTATTGTATTTTTTTGTTGACTTGTTTTTGTACATTTATAATTCAGTTCTGACATGTGACCAATTTAAATAGCTTTACCCACAATTATTTTACTGTGGGTCCACCCCTGATCTAAACCATTGTTAAATTCAAACTCTAAAATAAAAATGATCGCCATCACTACTAATGGAAAATATCATCAAATTAACAGATCGGAAAATTGAAAAAAAATATCAACGTTTTATAAAATCTCGGACTATAAGCAAAGTATAAAAGTGTGTAAAATAATTTTAAAAAAAATAAATAATTAAAATACAATGAAGATAAACAAGATTTATTATTCGCATTTCTACATAAATTCGTGCATGCGCAGGACAAAAAATGGTGGTAATAATGAGGTTGTTCGAAAGGTCGAAAGGTGCCATCGATATACCATGATTGTGAAAAAAAAAACAAAAATACATTTCTGTGCAATGTAAATTTTTTTTAATATAAATAATTCACAATAAAATAAATATTCACAGTTCTTGCAGGAAAAATCGTTTGTACCACGAGAATCGTAGTCACCTTAGAGAATTCGCCATTATTCATGTAATTTTTTTCAGTGTAGAAACATTAAACGGACACTTTTACCATTAACCATTATTTATGTAATCGTATATTATGTTAATCTCATTGGATAGCTGTAAGTCGATTGTAATATTTTGGAACTGTCGTGCATTTTGTTTGAACATATATTGTGTTTGGACTCATATAGTATCCAGCAATTTACTCGTTTGTGAAATTTTTTTTTTTTTTTGAAACAATAGAATTTAAATACCAGTAAAACCTGATGTAGTAGTTTTATTTTATATAATATAAACTATTCGAAACATTTTTTATAAATTTATAACTGCTCGTACACTTTGGTTTTTATAACATGATATATATATATTTGTGTGTATGTGTGAGATAAAGAAAGAATATCTGCATGTATAATATGTATGATATATTTATTCGTATACAATTTATACGATAAATGAATAAAAATACACAAATAAAATATACGCATAGATAACTTTAATTAACTTGATTTATATTGGAAAGGTTTATATAAAATCAAAACTGATCCGATCGTGAATATATAATATACAAAATAAAATAACTTATACATAAGTATATTGAAATAATATTTTAAAATATGACTATAAGGTAACCTTTTGTAAAACTTGAAATAAATATGAGAAAATATATACATGTATAAAATTTAAATTATTTATGTATAAACACTAATTACACAGTTAATACAGACAATTAAAATTAAAAAGAATAACCGTATAAAATTTAAGCTCTGACGTTTTTTGTAGGATGTTGCTTTTCTGCAATAGTTGCAGCAATAATCTAAATAATCCTAATATGATTACAATATTATGATTATACTATTAAAATAATAATTAGTTTTAGCTTCTTAGCTTATTATTTAATAAGCAGGAAAGAGGAAAATATAAATAATCCGAAGATGAATAATAAAACACGTGCAATTAATTTATCGTTATTATTCAAAATGATAACGAGAATCCATAGACTTGAGCACAGGAAGAAATAGTCCGTACAGGTACAATAGTATTAGATTTTTGCGACAACACGAAAATATGGAATACACTTATAGTTTGTACAGGTTATAGGGATATTATATGCAGGGACGTAGCCAGAGGGGGGGTCCATGGGGTCCGGACCCCCTCCCCCCCGAAATGTTATCGACGAAATGTTTTTTAGAATCTGAGTGGAACGAAAATGCTAGTGTTTTTACAATGCTTTTTTTTGTACTGGTAAACCCAATAATTAATTATAATATGTTATGGACAAAACTACAAAATAATACGGTTAGCACACACATATATATATATATATATATATATATATATATATAGGTACTAGTATACGTATACCATATAACTGGGTATGAGGTAGATATATATTATATATATATATACATAGACGATAGAACCAATAGATTCAATATTTACATAATATAGCATTCTGTTGGTCATTATGAATTTAATTTTTGATTGATTAATAAGAATAGTTAAAATTACTTATTATTATTATTTTTTTGACTTGACTTGACCCCCCCCCCCCCCCCGAAATAAAATCCTGGCTACGTCACTGATTATATGCCTAGGGATATAGAATAATTGAAACACTTCGTCGAAACGATCAAATCAAGCGAATCTTATACAGTTTACTTGTAAAATACTCATTAAACTAACACGTTTTCCATGACATAAAGTGTAAATAAAATAAGGTGTGATAAATTTATTTCGATTTATTAAGCAGTATATTTAAAATTTAAAACAGTCTTGATGTTGCTTGTTTTACATAAATATTTTTTTTAATATTTATCAGTTCATATTTAAAGTCTGAATACGATGAAAATCAAATGAAATATCTAAATATGACGTAAAAAATAATATGCGATGTGTATTTTCCTCGTTGCAAAATCAATACTTTTCCGTATTTCCTGATGGTAAAATCAAATAAATGCACAAAACGAGTTTCGTATTTAATCATACCACAGGATTACTGGCATTTAGACAATATTAGTAGTATTTAATTATGTGTACGGCAGAATTTTGGAAGAAACACGTAGATTTCCCGTGCAAGTAAGTTGTGTTCTGGTTCTAACGTTCCGAAATAATTTTTACTATTGACGTGAGAAATATTAAACAGGTACTATTATACTGTTATCGGTCGCCGGCGCCAATTCAATTGCCATGTTTGTTGTAGCACGGACGAATTGTTAATCGTATTGTTATACGATAAATGGCGTAAAACGTGATATGTGTTCGTGTAAAATCAAAATGCAGTGTAGACCTTCGCATTGCATATAATCACGTAAACTGTCGACAGCACACATATGAACCGGGAATGTGTTAATTGTGCATGCACTTCCGGAGTACAGGTGTTACACAATACAGTCCGCAGATTATCAGCTGCTGATAACGAAAACGTATTAAAATATGCCGAATACCACCAGCGCCAGAGTGGTAGGCGGCAAGGTGGCCGACAAGCGGACACAACAGTACCTATTGTCGGGTTCGAACGGCGCACGTTCGGAAATCGGATTCGATGCATGTATTGCCACGTAGCACAAATTGATTTATGTTGTATAATAAGATTATTATTAAGAAAAAATAAAATTATGTTGATAACAATAGTCTTCATTATGATAATGATGGTAAGGTAATAATAACAATGTTATTACAATCAAAATGAAATTGTAATTCAAACGGAATAAAAATCAGATATATTAAAAAAAAAATAAAAATATTGCAGTGAAATAATAAAAATCAAGAGAAGCAAAAGCAAAGACCACGAAGACGAACAAGCAGACTAACGTCGTTTACGTTCGCGACAAATCGCCGTCTCCAAGACTGGCTCTGTTCATCGGGCATCCTGATTAATAACCAAACGTGTGACGATATCAAAGCAAAAGGATGTTGCGGATGAGATGGCGGTATTCGTGGGACACGACCAGTGACATAGCAAGGGCATGGCGAACTGTGCCTACGCCAAGGGTGCGAATTGCGAGTGGACACGAAATCGTGAAAAATTCGTATTTTTGTTTTACCTTTAAAACGAACATTTTCCATCAAACATTTTGAAACATAAAGATTTTGTCTTATTGTACATTTCATGATGAAATTATGAAAATAGTATTAAAAAATTCGTATAGGACATTTTATATGAAAAAAATATTGATTTTTCATACTTATTCAGCAGTCTTAAAGTTAAAATAGTAATTTTCAAAGTTTCATATTTACACTGTAATAAAAACTAAATAATAAGTGTAAAATGTATTTTTTTTTATAAAAATCCGTTAAATAAAAGGTTAAAAAAAATATCACATCAAATTTTTAATTGGTTAAAAGACGTTTTCTTTTAAGTATGCTAGAGGCGCTTGCCAGACTTCTTACGCCACTAGACACGACCGTGTCAATATTAAAAACGGCAACAGGACAATCGGGAAACAATATTTCTACTTACTCCGCGCGAGTCAAGTTTAAACGATCTAATGTCAAAAATCAGCTGAAAACATTTTCCTATCGTTTATCACGTAGAACCTAAGACGCAAACGTATTATTATATTTTACGTAACTCTGTCAATAAGTTGTTTTACAAGTAGGAACTTACCGAACACCTACGACAATATGCTGTAT
>JASXSY010002544.1:0-34273 GCA_034509805.1 Sipha maydis | reverse complement strand
TGCAAATTCAAACTTAGTATTTAATTTCGTCATTTCATAAAACAAATTAATAGCTCACTTAGAATAGACTAAGATCACTACAAAAAAACATGCAAATGCAAGAAGTCCCGAACCCTAATCATAACATACCTGTTAGCATATTCATTAGATATCTGTAGACAATATCCAAAAAATCCTCATAGTATATTTGTCTAAAATTCTCAAACATATCTAAATAAATAAATAATCTAAAACAGGTCAGAAGTATAATTTACCTTAACGACAGACCGGGTGGGGCTTTCAATCTTACCTGGACGGTCATATACCCTCGAAACTTACAGGGAGCATACCCACGTTTGCTCCCTTTCTTTTGATACCGAAATCAACTCTCTAGACTTAAACGCGCACCACCGGGGGCGGTTTTAACATCAAGAAAATAAAATGTTTAACAAAAAAATCCATTTATAAACGATAATCAATAAACTCGTTAGCAACCCGCGTTACAGTTTGATACTTTCGATTATTTTTTTTTTTTTTTTTAAGACCAAAAATAAACAAATACGAATTTAATCCGCGTTGTTAACAGACATTCAACAGGTTTTCATTTATTATCGAAAATTTTTATAATCCCTTGTGGAAAGGGGTGTCAGAATATTTCCACGGTATCCACAGCCAGTCGTAAGGGGCGACTAATGTGGTTGCGTCAGGTCGACAGCCGGTGTAAAATTATGTCAAATAGAATGAGGAGTCCTTATAGATACTTAGGCGGTTTGTCCCATCTCGGATGTGCGCGGGGACAACAAGTGAGAGGAAATATTATATCTAGAGGAGGAGGAGACCTGGATGTTGAAGTGTGTGATACCACCCGGACAGCCAGTGTGGTAGCTGTTCCACCAGTTATGTGTGCAGGTCTACCCAACACGGGTAATGTCAACGGTGTTGGGACATCACCATTGCACCCTGGGTTAAATCTGAGTCTAGGTATGAGGGATAGATTTAAAGTGAGAATAGGCACGTGGAATGTTGGAACGTTGACAGGCAGAAGTAGAGAATTAGCAGAAGTATTGAAGAGAAGGAAAGTTAATATTTGTTGTGTACAGGAAACTAAATGGAAAGGAGAGAAAGCAAAAGAAATAGGAGAGGGCTATAAGGTAATATATTCAGGTAAAACTAGTACTAGGAATGGCGTTGGAGTAATATTGGATGATGAGATGAAAATTAAGGTAGTCGACGTAGGAAGGAAAAGTGATAGAATTATTACGGTAAAATTGATATTCGAGGAGAAAGTATAAAACGTAGTAAGTGCGTATGCACCGCAAGTAGGATGTGAAGAAAGTGAAAAGGAAGAGTTTTGGCGAGAGATGGACGAGATGATGCAAGGAATACCAGGAAATGAGGATGCTGTGATTGGTGGTGATATGAATGGTCACGTAGGGAGTGAGAGGGTAGGGTATGAAAGAGTGCATGGAGGGTATGGTTTTGGCGAGAGGAATGAGGCTGGAAAAAAAGTTTTGGATTTTGCAGAATCGTATGAGCTTGCAGTAATTAATACATATTTTAGAAAAAGAGAAGAGCATAATATAACATACAAGAGTGGAAGAAATAGGACGCAGATTGATTATTGAGACATATAAGAATGTGGGAACTATAGAGGAATAAAGCTCATGAGTCATAGTATGAAGATCTGGGAAAAGATTATAGAGAAGAGGATAAGAAGTGAGACGTCGATATCAGAAAACCAGTTTGGTTTTATGCCAGGAAAATCGACAATGGAGCCATTATTTTGTGTTAGGCAATTAGTAGAGAAGTACAGAGAAAAGAATAAAAAACTATGCATGGTGTTTATAGATTTAGAAAAGACGTATGACAGGGTGCCAAGGGAAGTTTTAAGGTGGGCATTAATGAGAAAAAATGTCCCAAAAATTTATGTTAATTTGATCCAGGATATGTATGAAGGGTCGAGTACTAGTGTCAAGAGTCGGTGTGGAGTATCAGAAGGTTTCAGTATAGGAGTAGGTGTGCACCAGGAGTCAGCTCTAAGCCCCTACCTGTTCTCAGTGGTAATGGATGAGGTTTCAAAGGAGATACAGGGTGAGATACCATGGTGTATGATGTTTGCGGATGATATAGTTCTGATAGGAGAAAACCTAGAAGTTGTCAATAATAGGTTAAATGAGTGGAGGTTAGCCCTCGAAGAAAAGGGATTGAGAATTAGTAGAAATAAAACTGAGTATATTGAGTATGATTTTGGACAAAGAAACCAAGAAGTTGAAGGAATGAGGAGACAACTGACAATAGATGGTGATGTGATAGGTGAAGTTGAGAAAATAGGCTGAGATGGTTTGGGCATGTGATGAGGCGAGAGGAAACGAATGCAGTAAGAGTGGTTATGAAGATGGACGTTGAAGGGAAAAGAGGAAGAGGAAGACCAAAAAAGAGATGGTTGGAGACTTTGGAGAATGACATGAGGGCTGTCGGTGTGTGCAGAGGAGATGTGATTGACCGAGTAAAGTGGAGGTGTAGGACAAGGGTGGCCGACCCCAAATAGTTGGGAGGAAGGCGAAGTAGAAGAAGAAGAAGAAGAAGAAGAAGATCTAAATAAATCAATGATTGCAGAAACGTCACGAGTCACTTATTATATGACATTAAAATATTAGTAAGAAAATATACTAGTTACGTGTTTCTATGCACTAAGTGAAAAATTTGTAAATTTGTATTTAGTATATGATGTGTTTTAATAAGTATTCATTGTTAAATTACATTTTATTTCATAATTAATTATATCATACAGTTTTTATCAATTATCCAAAAGTATTTCAAGAATTGACTATTGACGTTTCTGCAATCATCGATTCAAATGTATATCCAGAGAAACCAAGAACAAAGAAGATAATGCGGGGTGAGGGGGTCAACCCCTTACCAAAAATTTTTCTTACACTACTAGTACTACTATTACTTCCTAAATATAATAAAATAAAATAATAGTCAAAATTAAAGAATAAAAAAAGTATGTCCATTATTGAAAACAATAAAATAAAATAAAGTCATTATTTAGAAAAATGATTAAAAATGATGTAACAAATATTATAATTATAAATATAATATAATAAAAATTATTTTTAATTCAACAATAAATAATAAAATATCATATAACAAATAATATTATAATTATATATTATAATATGTATAGTACAAATGAATAAAATATAAAAATATATGAAATATAAGAATATAATAAAATATAAGAAAATGTGGACATTATTATTTTAGCAACTTGTGCTCTTCACAACTTCATTAAAAAATACAGTTCTTGTGTCAATGAAAATTTTCAAAATATAAATGAATCAGTTTCAAACATTACTTTAAACAATATACTTATGGAAGGCGGTGGAGCTGGGTGAACAGCATTCGCAACACGAGAATTATATAGAGAATTTTTTAATTCTCCAGAAGGATCTATCGTGGCAAAATGAAAAAATATAATCTATCACGACAATATTCAATTTTTCTGTGTATTTATTACTCACTTAATACTTATTATTAAAGTAAATCAATTAAAATAATTAATAAAAATATTAATTATTTTAAGTTATTTTCTGACTATTGTGTTCATTAAACTTAGTTTGAGGTATATAATATATATTTATATATTTGTATATTTATATATTTAAATTTTATCAGAAAAGATTACTGGGCCTCACTGAGTAAGAACTCGAGTGGCGATCCAAATTAGATATATATATTATTGTTATTAGTATTTATCAACTGTTTGTTTTAATTTTTTTTATCAATAATTATTAATATTACAGTATAATCTTGAATTTAATATACTTTTCTTAAATTTATCCTTTTTACTATGTATGAATAAAAAAAAAATAATAATACAATGTTAAAATCAATAGATGCATTTTTCAATAAATTCAAAATATAAAAAAAGAACCGGATGAGCCTCACTCTGGTGTACAGTTGGGGGTGGAGTGCACCTCGTTTATAGGATAGGTCATTATTACAATGGATTTGTTAAATTTGAATGCAATGATAGATATCATTGTATACGAATAACGATTCTGAACGGAGTTAATATGTTTGTCTAGGATATAATACATTGTTATTTATAAACATTGCAAAAAGTATATTTTATTTTGAAACAATAAATATATATTTCAATTAGGATGGGTTGGCAGTTGCCTACAGTGACATAGTTTGTCAGTCTAGAATATTATACAATATATTATATTTTACATGTAATTTTATGTCAATATTCGCTGTTCAAACGCTTATTAAAAAAATTGTGCCTATGGATTTTAATAATTTTTTAATGACATTAAGAACTACTTCTGTGGAATCTTCTATTAAATTTTCAAGTATTTTGTAGGAGCCAAATTTTTTTTAACACCGATTATAAAACTAAAATGTAAAAAAATCGAATATTTTAAATGCCTATAAGTGGCTTAAAAATCAATATTATATTTTGAAAAAAATATGACATAAAGAAAATACCAATCTTAACAGCTGGTAGAAATTTCAAAGATCTGCGACTTATACTTTTTAAATTATAACAAATATTTAAAATCGTTTGAGAATAAATCGCTATTTTATGCAATTTCGTAAATATTTAAATTTCAAACAGTCATAAAATTTTTTCCTCTAAGTCCGGTAGAAATTTTTTATAAGATTTTTGAAGAGTAGCCTATAGATAACCTAGTGTTAACATTTTGAACCTTAAATTTGAACAGAAAAATTTTTATGAATTTGTAAAAACGTGATTTTGCGTAAAATTTCCCGTTTTTTCGTAATTTTTTATCGTTTTTTTCGACTTTTTTAAAAAGTATTGAAAAGTTGGATTTAAGACTAGCCAAAGTACCATCTACATTCACTTTCCTTTCAGAAAAGTTGCTACATAAGCAAATCGAAGCATTTTTACTGCCAAAAAAGGTGTCGTCAGACACAAAAAAAAAAAACACACAACATTGTAAAACCAATAGATTCCATCACTCCGTTCAGAATCTAAAATATACACCTTTTTTAAAACAAAATTTTAAGAATCTAAGTAATGAAAAAAATTATTTGAAGTTATTCAGCAAAAAAATTGTTATACATTCTAAGAAATACATAAGGTTGTGTAAGGTAATGAAGTATATACAAATACCACTTACCTGTAAGTTTTATTTCATTTCCGATAGAATTCCAAATTTAGTCTTTATATGCACTGTCCACTACTTTTGTCTATATATTTTATATTTAAAGTAGGTATTTTGGAAGGTTATTATAACTTGTTCACCAATTATAGGGGTGGCAAATTTTTGGTGACTATAGCCGTAAAAAAGATAAATCAGCCTCTAGGAATACCTATTCTACACTTTAGTTTACAATAATTTCTAAAAACTAACTTACTACATGCGATTGCAGAGCCAAGGGGGAAGGGCTAAGAAGTTTTCGTTTATGTATGTAATAAATACTTAATAGATATGTCTTTAACTGAAGATTGGTCAAAAGATTAATGAACTTATTAATTTCTCACATTTTAATATTTTAAAATATTTTATAACTTATATACATATGTATTTGATTAAATTATATAAATATATATATATATATAACTTTCTGTAAATACAAATTAGCTCCATCCCGATTTAATATTTCTAGATCTGCCCCGGCTACCATAAATATCTTATATTTTACATAAGCAATCTAGAATAGCTCTGACAAATTAAAGCATCTTTGAAAATATAATACTGCATTAAAAAATCTTTATAAACAACATGCAACATTATACTTTATCAAAGATCAATAATTTTAATATCCTCCATTACACTTATATGACTAGTAAAAAAAATGTAAAAAAGTATTTGAACTACTTAAAATTCATTTTCAGCTGACAGCTATGTATTATGTAGACAACTAAAAAGTAAACATAAACAGATAATACTAGAACATAAACGAATGTATCAAATGTATACCACACCTAGAATTACAAAATCAAAGTAGAAGACATTTTGTGGACAATATATTAAATCTCATTAACATTGTTCAAATATTATAATTGTATTTACTTACCTTATCAAACTAATACGTAATTAAACAGTATATTTGTTTCACTGTATATTTAAATTTTTGCATATTTATTACAATTAATACTTCAACTGAAAAGGTATCTATAGTTATTTTTTATTTACAATATTTCATGTTAAAAAAAAAATAAATAATATAAAATACCATTTAAATTTATCAACAGTAAATAAATTACGTACAATCTACTAAATTATTATTAATACAGTTCTCAAAGTATGCTTATTATTTTAAAATTATAAAATAATTACTACGTAATTCATATTATGTTAAAACCATAATACCACTTATTTTTATTTTTTAAAATTTTAAATATAATACAATGAATAGGTTTATAATATTGAATAAACTATTGTGTGCATTATAAATATTAGACATGTTTATTTTGTGATAACAGCAAACTTTTTAAATTAAATAAATGATATTTTTTGTTTTAAATCAAAAACAACATTTAAAATTAACAGGTAACGATTTATCATCGGTTAACTTAATCATTTATCCAAACAATTTTAATGTCTATGTAAATATTTTTAACAGATATTTTGTAAATAAAAAAAACCCCTCTTTACATAATCTTTGTTGATCCGATCATAATCTTATGATGTTTCAAAAAATATTAAAAAGGAAGTCAACCGGTTTTATCAACTATAGTTTCTCACATACCTATGTGTGTGCATTGTACAGGATGATACCAGCAGCTATTAACTAACCTTGAACTCGTTGACGACTAGCCACTGTAACCGTTG
This sequence comes from Sipha maydis, assembly GCA_034509805.1. Taxonomy (NCBI): domain Eukaryota; kingdom Metazoa; phylum Arthropoda; class Insecta; order Hemiptera; family Aphididae; genus Sipha; species Sipha maydis. The sequence goes on along the minus strand of JASXSY010002544.1, from coordinate 27,479 downwards.
TCAAACATATGCTGGAAGACACACATAGTCAAATATATCGTAAAGAATAAGTAAAATACGAATATCATAAGGATTTTTATAAGTATATGATTTTTATGACGATTACATTAAATTTATATAAAATCTCCACATCATATCTCATGATTCTATGAAAATATTTTCCAAGAGCATTCAATCAAAAAGAAAAAGAAGAGTGAAAAAACGTATAACGAAAAGAAAATAAGTAATGTAATAACATTTTACTATATGTCGATGATATTACATAGTTAATACTGAAAACTTATATTAATTCATTACCTTATACCTGATGACCGTATCAGCAGTCTACTGTAATGACTATAGGTCGGATTTATATTCTCTCGAAATCCTTAAAATATGATGTTTTTATGTCACATAAAATAGGCAATATATTCTCTTAATATTCTTTTAAAATACCAATTATATGATGTTTTATGTCCTTAAATATGCAAAATATTAGTTACATATGAATGATTATACCATTTTATTCGTAACATTTTTTTAGGTGCTATAGATGGTAAACATATACGATGTAAAAATCCAGATGACGCTGGATCCCTTTTTTTTAATTATAAGAAGTATTTTTCTGTAGTTCTAATGGCAATAGTTGATGCTTATTTATCCTTTATGTGTATTGATGTTGGAGCTTTTGGAAAAGAAAGAGATTCCAAAATTTTTAAATCATGCCCATTAGGAAAAGATTTATATTCAGAGCAGCTCAATTTACCAAAACCTACAAGTTTACCAAATTCAAGTGATAATGTGTGATACCATTATGGTTAATTAATATTTAACATAGAATACAATATTAACAATTTGAAAACACGGTGTCATGACGGTCAAAATATTGTAACAGCTGTTTAATGTTTATAATTATCACTTATCAATGCGTTCATGCGTTTTGTAAATTACCTCGTTCATCATTCATATTTATTACGTATCGTTCATCGTTCTCCGTATCAACAATACGGGGAACTAATCGTTCGCATAAATGAACGTAATTCAGTAATTCAGTCGTTTCATCGTTCATATGATGTGTTATATTGAATTACGTAGCGATCATAATCTGTTCTCCGTATGTACGGGTATATGAATATGAGAAGGCTTTGTATGTTAATATTTCAGACGTCATACCTAAGTAAACATTTATTATTTTATTTGAGGTGTTCTAATGCAAATAAATTTAAGTAACATAACATGGATATTTTTTAATTGAAAACACATAAAAATATAGTGAGTGTGATAACACGATACATACAATTTAAACAGATGAAACACAAAATAAGTGAGCTAATCCGAACTTTAAATCGTTCATCGTTCACTGTGTATAGTAGTTCATTATGTGAATGATATGAACAACTCGTTCATATAAACGTGAACTTATTTATATCGTTCACTAATGTGAATAGTTCAATTGAACTATGTCATTCATGAACGACTCATTTCTAATGTATAGCAACAATATGTAGTATAGAACATGCTCGACCACGTCATCCCCAAATTCAAAGGAGTGACAAGAGAAGTAATCAAGATATTTAAAATATGATTCGTGCATGAATGATAAACATATAATTAAAAAAAATACTTTATAGTATTATAGTTAGTGTAATTTTAAAAGAATTCTTCTTTTTACCGAATAATTGGGCACATTCTGTAAAAAGCTATTTCTGAAAATCTGCTTGTTCTCATCAAATCTCCTATTCGATATAATAAAAAAGTTAAACACTGATTGACGGCTTGAAAAAATGTTGAACGAAATTTAACTTGAAAATGACAACGAAGCAATCATTTCACCTTGCAGTATTTGAAATATAGAAATACAAATTGAAGTTGATTTTACCGAAGCTATTATTTGTGATATATGCAAAATTGGTGAAAAATTTAGAAAATAATGTGAGCTTGGGCAACTTGAAAAAGCTGCAAAAAAAATATTAACGGTATTATCTTAAATTTAATTTTAAATTTTTTTAAAAAGTTTTAATTATTTAATTATTTTTGTTTATAGGTCAACAGAGCAAAAATTCTTTATTTTCAAATTGGTGATTGTGTTTTGCTACAATTATCAGATTCTACCAATGTTATTGCAGTAATTGTCAATCAAAATAATCATAAGGCTTACCAACTTGATAATATTTATGAGGTAATAAACGGATGGTAAAGTTCTGCAAATGTAAAGCTTGCAGCATCTATTTTTTTTAAAACCACTTAGGTTAATTATGATAATGTTAAACTTTACGTGAAACAGTTGCTTACTTTTTTTGGGGAAGGATTTGCTAGTTGTGTGTGTAATGGACAATGTAAAACTATAATATGTACTTGTATGGGCGTTCTCATAAAGGGGAGGATTTGAGGGATAAATCCCCCCCCAAGGTTCTTTATTTTCTTGCATATAAGTAATACACGTTTTATTTATTTTTGATATGTGTTTTCAATATTGACTAGTTATTATTTTTATTTTTTTTTCCTGAGGGTTTATTTTGTAACCATTTTTTTCATCCTCCTCCATAGAAATATTTTGAGAACGCCTCTGTGTACTTGCTTCAAAGCTTCAGTATAGTACAATAGTCATTGCCATAATACTTCAAATTGTAATAATAAATAATATTAATAATAGCTTATCATAATAATTTAAATTTGTTTGAAGTATTTATAATAAATTTATTCTTAAAATATAGAAATTTAATTATTCAATATTATATTTTGATTATATTTCGAATTAAAAAAATGTATACATTCAATGTAAAAATAAAAATAAATATAAAAAGTGTAGAATTCGGATTTCCATTTCACGAAGTGGAGAAAATATAGGTCCATTACATGAACCTAAAAACGACAGACACAATATGAATAGGTTCATAAAATGGATATCCATTTTGTAACAACTATGATTACACTAAATGAACGTAACATATACATAAGAGCATGTTATATATTTAAATTGAATAAGGTGTACGTGTGATATGTGGTAGGTGATATAGATAGTATGCCAAAAACACAACACGTATTGTTTAAAAACCGATTTTGCATGATATTTTCTATATTAAATATAATCATAGATAGGTACTAAAAATCAGGGTTGAAACGTATAATACGGTATAGTATAAAACACGTATAATAAGCCCGTATAAAACGTATAAAAAGTATAGGATATATCACATAATTATATACGTTTTATATTGTATAAAAAAAAAATCACTTATAAACAAAAATACATTTATAATTTAAATTAACTGTTAAAAAAAGAAGTATAAATTGTAAATAGACAAGTGTGGAAATATGAATTTATTGTTAATAATTATCATTATCTTGTCGTAGACGTATTTATAGTACATTTATTGTACTTATGATATTTATAAAAAATTTTAAAATTTTTGGCAACATTTAAATTTTATTTTATATTAATGTAATTTAATGTAATATATGTATTCTATTCTGTACCTATGGAAATTTCTTATTATTTTCTATTTAGATAGATTAGAAAAATGAGAGAAGAAAATGTTTTTTTATTTTTTTTATAACTTATTTAAAATATACTTATTTAACTACCTAATATATTTTAACCATGTATAAAAATTGAAATCTCAATATCTGAAATAGGAAGTACTTTAAATATTCTAAAAGTGAATTTCAAGAACAAAACATAATTTACATTTTAGTAATTACGTATTATTTGTGGGATATTATACGTACAGCGTATATTATCATCCCTGTTTATATAACATGCATATCAAAAATGTTAATCAAATATATTTTTACTATGTAAAAAAATTAAAACCTTAACTTAATATCTGAAATAGGAAGTGTTTTTAATTTTTTAAAAGTGAATTTCAAAAACGAAACATATAAGTTTTAGTCATTTTATACGTTTTATACGCGTATATTACAAACCCTGCTGAAAACCAATACATGTTTATGTAACTTTTAATTAACGGTTAATTTATCGAAAAACGTCATTAGATTAGTACGAAAAATGTTTTGTTTTCAAATTACATAATACCTACGATAATTTATACATACATTAAACAGTAAACCACATGCTATTAGAATTTCGAGACGTAATTTTATTACTATGTGGATGTTATTGTGCAGAGATAAAAATTGATCCCATAAGTTGTAATAGCACTCGCATATATTCAACGCTTAGTTCAATAAATAATTAATTTTATATTGCCATCAATAGTTAGCCGACGCATAAAGGAGAAAATAAATATTCACCACATTGTATATTCGTACGGACGTTAACACTCACCGAAAGTTGACAAATTGTTACCGCTCATATATGTTGATATAAAATAATTAGTGACATTTTAACCTTAGATTGATGATTATAATTCAGTGATTTATCATTTTTTTTTCATTGTAATAGCATGTTGTAAGATTATTTAAAATAATTAACGAATAATTAGACGACTACAGAGAAAGTGTGTAATTATTATAACATTGTACGAATTAAAATGTAATAACAACAACATAGTAAGTTTATTTATAATCTTGTTATATGCATACTTTTAGAGTATAAAGCTACTGTGTAACTTACTCTTTAATATGAATATGTAATGAATAAATATAGTGGTAATAAATCGATTAATTCCATGAATCAATTTTAAAAGCAATCTAATATGAATGATCTTCATTCCTATTTTAAAATATTTATGTTATACAATTATAGCTTATAAATATTAAATAATAAATCAAAAGTATGATTTACCTTAATTATGAAACAAGGATACTTAATTGCAGTATTTGCTTTTGATATTTTAATATTGTAAATTATTGGTTATCAATAAATGCACTAGTGATATAAACAGAGGGTGATTAAATATAAGTTATCAAAACTTCAGATAAACTGTATTTTTTGGTTTTATTTTAATTTTTCGTTATCTATGGTCTTTAAGTACAAGATATTGATTTACAGTTGAAGTTATGTATCTAAACTAATTTATCTCCTTTTTCCATTCACAGCAATATCAAGACTGATGAATCAATATTTTATAAGTATAGTTTAAATTGTTGATTAAAATTAATACACTTCACAGTATATGTTTATACTTAAATTGATTTACCATGATATAAACAACGATGACAAATATATCTATTATGAAACATATATACACAAGCTATATGAAGCTATACACATAAGCATACGTTGATATGTACCTAACCTATATATTATATGGATTTAGTTTGTCAAAAAATGTAGTTACAAGGTTTGATTAGCCTTATTTTTTAATTATTCAACATGACAATTATATATTTATGAGTGTGTAATATAAAAGTGTAAAGTACATCATGAATAATTTTTGAAGATTGAAAAGATTGAAAAATCTTATTTAAATGCTTTAGTCTGTCCAGAAATGGTTCGTAATATTATTTTACACAAGGTGAAAATAATTTTAAGGAATCCGGTTTGTTTCAGTTTTCTCAATTAAACCAAAATAATCGATCTTAAAACAATGACAAAAAAAAAATCTGCTACAAAACGGCAGTTTCTTTTTAAGTTCTTTAATAGGTTAAACTGCAAAATATGAAAAATTAATTAAATATAACTATCAGTTCTTCAACAATAACAAAAATAGTCCGTCATAGTATGCATTACAAAAATTAGTCTCTGGTAAGTTATTATAAACAATAATATTCAGTATATTTCTTATCTATCAACTTGTTTACATAATATTTTACATTTGTACATACTGTATTATATTTTATAGATATTAACAAATGTTTTGTCTTTTATAAGTTTAGAAATTTAATGCACAAATACGTATTAAAATATATAGGTTATAGGCAGTAGCGGATCCAGAGGGTGGCAAAGAGCGTACGTGCCCCTCCTGTCAATAGACTACAGAAAAATTTTAAAATGGTTATTTATATATTTATATTTATCCTTTATATGTATGGTTTTAAAAACTAAATAAACGAGTAAATAAATATCTATGTAATTGTCAGAAAGTTAGTGTTCTCGAATGTTAAAAGCTATAATAACATTATAACTAATTTACATGCATTAATCATATTAATCATTTAATGTAATCGGTAATAACAAAGCAGATATTCCTATGGAAGTCTATAAATCTGCATCTATGTTTTCTAATATTGAGTGCCTTCTAAAAATATTATATATTATACCCATCACAACTAGGACTTCAGGATGATAATTTAGTTTGTTGAATCGAATACCAACCTATTTATGATTTATAATAAATTAGAATAAACTCAGTGGAGTATCAATACTTCATAATAATAAATATATAGCTTTATTTTTTGAAAAGGTATTAGATATATTTGCAAAAAATCATAAAAAAAACTTCGATTGGACTAATAACTATAAGTGTTAATGTATGTATTAATTTATATTTTATAATTTGTACAGTGAAACCTCTATATAGTGGACAGCCACGGGGAATTAAAAATTGTCCACTACATAGAGTTGTCCACTATTGAGAAAACCTATTACGCATACATTTTTGCCGGGGAATTTAGGAGTGTCCACTATTGGGAAGGGTCCACTATTAAGAGGTGTCCATTAATAGAGGTTTCACTGTATTAATTTAATAAATAATTTTTAATTAATTTTAAATAATATAATGTGACTCCCTTTGAAAAAAAAATTCTGGATCCCTCACTTGATAGGTAAACATTGCTATAGCGTTAATTATTTTCGGAATGATGCTTCTAACTTTATTGGTTTAAATGTATAATTTTTGCGATTGATGTAATTATTTGTACTGATGATTTTAAAAAAAACAAATAATACTTATGCAGAGTATAAGTTATTATTTATTATTATTCACATAATATACCAATTTCTAATAGCAACACGTGTTCAGATTTTATTTTGTGAAATATAATATTGTATTTTGATTATAAAAATATATCAAACCTTTCGTTTGGAGAAGGAGAAAGAACCAAAGCTCCAGTAAATCCCAATGATAATAACCATAAACGTATGTATGGGGGGTGACGGGTTTGCCCAGGCAACATATTGGCGTTTTGGAGTCGTTGGCATACTTTAAACCGTCGCTCATTTATCAATGTTATCTATTATCGATTTTCAATTTTTAACAATAAATAATCTTGCGTAAAAAATTATATATCTATTTTATATATCTGTGGTGTCGCCAGAATATTGTAAATTCTATCGATGATTAAAAATACAATCTAATAATATAATATATGAAACAAAAAAAAAAAAAAAAAAAGAACATTAATAAATGTTTCAGTTTAGTAATAATGCATACTTAAATTTTTCTATTTTAATTAAATTGTTTAATAAAGTAAAATTTAGATAAAGTTATTTTATTTTATGAATGAAAATAATATACTATTATTATTAGTTTACTAGAAATATAAAACAATAAATCTCAATTTGATATTGGCTTGATCATATAACAATTTATTATTAAATGTATCAATGTCATGATCAAGTAAATAAAGATTGATATAATATATAATATAGATGGCTCAACAATATTGAATAATAACATAATTTACCAAAATTTAACAGATTAAAACATAAAAAATATAAATTAAAAAAAAAAAAACACTTCTTATTAAGATAGCTCAAATATATTGTAGGCATCTCCTGAAATACAGGTCTTCGCACGCCTATGGCCTATGGCTATGACACAGTAGGAGTGTATAAATTTAAGTATTTACTCGATACAAACAATGCAATGAAGTTATAACTTACAACACAATACCGTAAAGAAAAAACGTAATTAATTATTTTTTGTTTTTAATTCTAACTTATACTCATTAACTTTATTATTAATATTAATAGAATTTATAGAATTATTGTTACTGTTTTATACATAATATATACAAATTTTGAATTTTTTATTATTTTACCAAGATATTTTAGTGTAATTTATAATTTATATTTAGGTTATATAGCCGTGTTTTACTTATGAACAATAACTAAATATTATCAACTCAAAACTTCAAAACCAAAAGTAGTGACAGTTGAGATATTCAATTAGCGTTACAATTGCGTCGTAAACGTTTAACTATCTAAGATGGTACCTGGTAATTTGAAATTCATAAACCAAATAATATTTTAACACATGCAGTATAATATATACATTGAATTATTAAATTTCAAAACTAGCGGAAGAATAATAACACTCTTTCGCGATGCATTGGAAATAACGTTTGCGTTATATAGTTCCTTAAATCTTAATCGTGGCAAAGAGGAGAGATGGGCCGAAAAGGCCGACGTTCGAAACTGTTATTACGTCTACACAAAATAATACATTTTGTGGTACACTTCGACGCCCGGGTCACAGCGTTCAACAAGATTAAAAAAAAATCGAGAACTTTCGACTTACCGTGGTCTGGAAAACGCAAAGCCTGTTATCTTCATCAATTTTCAGTTCATCGCACGACGGTGCGAGAGACCACACTTTTTGCCAACAGTTTTCTAACGGTTCGGCCGAGTGAGTGCAGTGCAAAATAGAGAATATCACGAATACCGCTGCCACGAGGAAGGCCAACAACGAAGTCATTTCGCTAGACGTCAACGAGAATGGGGAAAAAAGATGACGAATAAAAAAACAATAATTATAATAACAATAAACAATTATTAGTTGATAAATTGACACGGACGGTGAATGGAAAAAGTAAAATTGAAACGCTATAGTAAATAAGAAAAGAAAACCTATAGAAAAATCGTTTTCCTCGACGAAATTGTAATCGTAACAAATAATAACGCGGAATGGGTATTTTTAAAACTAAACACTATTATATCATAATGACAATAATATTATACTATTCGAATGAAAAACGATGATGCGTTGTGATATAAAAAATAATTTCATTCCGAACCGGTCTGTAATCTGTGCGCGGTCTGTTTCCCGGGTGACTGGCCATAACGAACTGAGTGCGTTTGCTGCGCAACACGCTCGCGCGTGTGTGTGTGTGAGTGTGAACGATGGTAGATGTGTCTGCTGCAGCGGAAGAGTGGAGTGAAGAGAACCGGTGGTTCCAAAGTCCTGGTAATAATGTTAAGAAGTCGCACAAGTATATCGCATAGTATAATAGTAGTACACACATATATTTTGACTCCGCATTATAATACTATTAATTTTTATTTCGATTATTAATATTATTTTCTTTATCATTATCATTTTATCCAGAATAGCGTCAGAGACGACCATGTAGACCAAAATAAGAAGAGAAGCGGTTGCAGTGATATTCTCATTTAGTAATGATAAATAATATCGTCGGTTAAGAATTTATGAAACGCATTTCGAATAAATAAGTCTAGTCCATTGCGTACAAGCATTAGTTTTTATCGAAGGAGGTCCGGCTATGTTCACCATCTACTTACTATCGCACTTCACAACTAGACGACTACGGTTACGCGTCAATATTTGGATTCCGAATACGACCGCCACACAAGGCCCATATACAAGGGGGGGAAGTTTAGACTCTAAACTTTAGAGGTTCAAACCTCTGCCGAAATTTTTAAAGTAGGTATAAATTTATATTATAACAAGAACTAGCTACACACCATATTCATAAAATTTAATGTTATATGTAATTATACAACTACAATTTATTCATATATTAAAATATTTTAAAACCCCTCCTCCCCCAGAAAATTGATTCTAAATACGTGCTTGCGCCACATAGGGTCGTATTTAAAGGGGGGAATAATGGGAAAATTTTCCCTGGGCGGTCAAATATTGATCTATTTAGGGGGGCGGCCGGGTACCACCGTTGCACGGTGTAGTATACTAATATTGTAATATAATACTCAATGTAGAATCAGAAATTACAAAAGAATTAGACTATAAAGATTATTAAAGATTATTAAAGATTTTGCCAATTAGCAATCCAGAAAAAATTATAATCATTGTACCTATTATATTCATTTTTGTAAATATTTTTTTGCAATGTATAATTTTTAAACCAATATTTTAATAAATGTAATTAAAACATGACAAATTAAAGTGAATAAAGAATTATAACTAATAATATATTAAAAGAAATCAAAAAGGTGGATCTATTTTTTATAGGTTAGGGGGGGATGTGTGTGTGTGTAAAAATATGGTTGATCTAGGGTGCAAAAAATTATGAATACGGCCCTGCCGCCACAGCTGCTACGTATACTGTATAAAATACGACTATAGTTACATTTACACGCAACGTGTTATTAATTATTTTTCCCCCCATCGAGTGTATATCTGCTGAATCTTTTCGTTTTTTTTTTTTTTTTCTGCGTTCCCACAATTATTTTATTATCACTTCTCACTTGTCAGACACGTACTCATAAGAGCGCTCGAAGAAAAGTTTACTCTTTTCAAGGATAAAAGTACCAGTACGAGGAAGTATTATCATTGATTTGACTATTCTATTATATATTAGACTATTCTTTTATATATAGACCATATTCTATAATTAATGGTTATACCATCGAATAATAATAATTTCGAAAATTTGTTTCACTACACAAATACTTATCTCACGTAGTGGTATTGTTCGAACAGAGGCACAGTTAGACTCTTAAATATTCTTCCAAAATATGTTAGATGTGACGGAAGAAAAAGTAAAAATTAGATGGTATTCTACATTAATTTTGCATCAAACTTTTCACCAATATATTTTATGCTAAATAGTCCTATGGAGTCCAGATATGGGACTTAGAAAATATTTTAAATACTATCAGTATCCAAAGGATCCAGTTAAACATTCTTCGCATTATTTTTAAAGCACCTCACTACTTCTATAATAAATCCCGCCAGTTCAATTTAAAAATGTCTACTGTCATATTTTTAGCCAAACTTCAAGAATTACTTCAAACACCGAATAAGTCACCACGCCAATCCATTTGTTTCTCAACTTCCAACCATAACCATACCCGGTAATCCTCAAAATAAAAACCTAAAGGCATCTTTTTTTCTGGTGTTTTGAAACGTTGGTCCGAAAGTATAAAATGTGTTTTGGGTGATACTGATTATTTTAAAGTATTTTTCTCTTGCATTTGTTGGGGACAGATTGAGTCATACAGTATGGCCTTTGCACGTCCGCACAAATGAGTCAGCGCGCCGCCCCGACGTCAACTGGTTTTTCTCGTCGGAGAATGATCGACGATTTTACTCTCGTCATCGGGTTTTTTCTGGCTGTTGTCTTCTGGTGGCTGTCAAGTGTGTTTTACAGGCGTCCGTCGTGGCATGCATACAGCCCGAACGTCTCCAGCCGACATTACGTGTCACCATCGGCCTCCGTTGCAACTTCACGTGTGACTTTTATTTCTTCGTTTTGCGTGATCGCGAACTGACTATTTGTGCCTCCGTCACGCGCCAACCTTCTTGTTTGGGTTTCCATCACGTTGGGCCCGTTTTCACACGCTCGAGGTCAGTAACCACTTGTCCGCGTGAGTCGTTCAAGTATCACCGTCCGGCGAGTATCATTAATTTGTTTGCATTCGGCCGCGGTTGATTTATCACCGCTGCCATACCGTAATTCTGCCGTCCGGCAAATTCAAATCTTTCATCATTCACCATCAACGGCGCCTTCCCGCTTCGTTCAGTAGCCATTCGTTCCAGGAGGGTGAGGTCACGTTTGGTTTTTGAAATATATATATATAAAAATGTTGTATTATTATTATTTTTACTTATATTTGTTCATTTTTATTATTTAAATATCATAGTGTTTAAGCATCCTCACTACTAACCTCACTCTTAAGCTACTTATTTATTATTACCTTTTTTTTGCAACGTTTTTTTTTTTTAATATCTTCTTCTTCTTCTTTTGCTTTGCCTTCCTCCCAACTATTTGGGTTCGGCCACCCTTGTCCTACACCTCCACTTTACTCGGTCAATCACATCTCCTCTGCACACACCGACAGCCCTCATGTCATTCTCCAAAGTCTCCAACCATCTCTTTTTTGGTCTTCCTCTTCCTCTTTTCCCTTCAACGTCCATCTTCATAACCACTCTTACTGCATTCGTTTCCTCTCGCCTCATCACATGCCCAAACCATCTCGGCCTATTTTCTCTCATCTTGTCCACAATTGGCGCTACACCAACACTGCCTCTCACGAATGCATTCCTTATTCTATCTTCTCTTGTCACTCCACTCAACCATCTAAGCATTCTCATTTCCGCGACACTCATACTTTGTTCTATTCTCCTGTTAACCACCCAACACTCTGAACCATACAGCATAGTTGGTCTCACTACACTTTTATAAAATTTACCTTTCAGCCTAATTGGAATTCTCTTATAGCATAATACGCCCGATGCTTCTCTCCATTTCATCCACCCGCACTTAATCCTATGTCTTACATCCATGTCAAAGCCCCCGTCCTTTTGAACAAAAGATCCTAAATATTTAAAGCTCTCAACTTCAACTATCACATCACCATCTATTGTCAGTTGTCTCCTCATTCCTTCAACTTCTTGGTCTCTTTGTCCAAAATCATATTCAATATACTCAGTTTTATTTCTACTAATTCTCAATCCCTTTTCTTCGAGGGCTAACCTCCACTCATTTACCCTATTATTGACAACTTCTAGGTTTTCTCCTATCAGAACTATATCATCCGCAAACATCATACACCATGGTATCTCACCCTGTATCTCCTTTGAAACTTCATCCATTACCACTGAGAACAGGTAGGGGCTTAGAGCTGACCCCTAATGCACACCTACTCCTATACTGAAACCTTCTGATACTCCACACCGACTCTTGACACTAATACTCAACCCTTAATACATATCCTGGATCAAATTAACATACATTTTGGGACATTTTTTCTCATTAATGCCCACCTTAAAACTTCCCTTGGCACCCTGTCATACACCTTTTCTAAATCTATAAACACCATGCATAGTTTTTTATTCTTTTCTCTGTACTTCTCTACTAATTGCCTAACACAAAATAATGGCTTTTTTTTTTAATATATCTCAAATAATTTTGATTTCATTCCCACTGTTATTAATAACATCAGGTTACTTATACGTACATGTATGAACATCATCTTTATTCCTTCTCGTTTTATTTCCTTATATAGTCCACTTTTCTTTAATCTTTCATATCTTATTTCCTAGCTAAAATTAATAGTGATACGACCGGCGAAATACGCCGAATAAATAGATACTTAAATTTATTCGTTTTTATGGTCCTTGGTCGACAGCATTTTTTGATAAAATTAAACCTTAATGCATTTTTATGATATTTTTTGACGTTATTAGTACAATGTCTTAGTTTTTAGAGCATTTTTCACAATTTCTTTATAAAATTGTTGCAATTCGCAAGAGACTTTCGACAAACTGCCGACGGTACGAATATTAGATTATATATAGTATCGTTGATAACAATTTTATCATAGTTAGACTTTTCCCTGAAAATTATTGCTGTATATACCTATTATATATTATTATTTTTGCTATACAACAAATGTTAAAATATTAGCATTTTTTTTTTTTTTTTCAAATATTATTTTATAATGAATGATTAATAAACCAGATTAAAACAGAGCTGTGCTAGTAACAGCGTACAATATACCATTAAACAAAATATAACAAAAAAAATATATTACTGTTATATAATTTTAATTTATTTTTCCAATTTTTAAGTTATAATAAATATAATTTAAATGGATTTTTAATTTTTTAAGTCATTTTTGCATTTTTTGAGATTTTTAAGGGTATTAAAATCCCAGCCTTAATTATTTCAATGACACTATTCATATGCATACATATTATGACAAATACCAATTAAACAAATTTAGAAATAATACATTAATTACTTTACAACATAATATATGTAAGATATAATGATGGATACAATTATACCTTCTCACTTCAAATTTGATTTTTTTTTCTTAAATACCTAATTTTTGTGACTGCAATATTGAATTGAATTGCGGAAGAGATATTGATGAGCGATCAGGTGCACTGTGAAAATTTTCCATGTCAAAATTAATATCCAAATTACTATCAAATAAGTTAATAGAATGAAGAAACGGATCTAACTCTTTGTTATTCGACTCCGCATAGATCATTCACTTATACCAAATCACTCTTATAAACTTGGATTAAATTACTCTTCCCTTTGTACATTACACTTAACGGAAAATGTGTATAATCTTTCGTATCTATTCTTTGACTGTCCTTCATTACATACTAAGCGCTTAATATTACTCAATCATCTGAAATCTCTTCACATTCCTCCCTTCTCTATACTTAATTTAAATTTTAAAATCAGTAGCGATGATCAAAAGTATAATAAATTTAGTATTAGAAGCTGGTTTTGTTATTTAATTATATATGTTTATTCTTGTAATTTTTTTTTTTTTAATTTTGTTTTATTTTTGTTTCTGATATTATTTCTGTACTATTGTCATATTATTGTTTAATAATATTTATTGTTGAGCTGTTATAGTCAATGATAAAAAGCTAATAAAAAAAAAAGTGAACAAATTGTTAATATAAATATACAATTGTAATTTTTATTGCTTTGATAATAACAATTTTAAAACAATTCCGTATTATATATGTTGATGTATAGTATATTTAGTATACACAACTATACACACACATACGTATAAAGGATTGATCATAAACACCCACATTAATATGATTGACGTATTTGCAATTCTCTATGCTGAAAATAAAACTATTTCGTCTCCATCGACGATTGAACGATAACTAATTTTCTAAATAGAGTTAATCGTTATCAAGTTAAGGTGTTCTGTCGTTACTCCTCACCGTTAGGTCGATAACTTTACTAATCACTTTAATAAAATAAATACTTTGTACTCAGAATCAATCCTTTAAAACACATTTTTGAATATGTAAATATGATATACAATATAATGGTCCTATGATAAACTTTAAAAATTGCCTTATACCAGTATGTAGTACCAGTAGTATTGATTTACAATTTTTAATATTTTAAAAGATGAATATTGTAGTAATACTTTAAAATATTAATATTTTATCTTTCATATTATAACTCAACATACTCATAATATAATATATCTCTTATTTTTTTAATATTAATAGTTAGTGTTGCCCAAATATATAATTTTCAATATCGATATCGTATTTTCCCCCCATATCGGAAAAATACCGATATCGATATCGAAGCATATTAAAAGTATAGAATACATATTGTTTTAATATATTATGAGTGTAAATTAATTAACAATTATAAATTATTTTGTACAAACTACAAGATATATATATATATATATATATATATATATATATATATATATATAAAAGATATATATTTACAGATATAATATAATAAAATAAGATAAAATATAATTTTATTTTATACTGTTTACTAAGTTTAGTGATTAATGATCTGTAAAATTCCGAGCTCCGATTAATCACACCGATATCGCGATATTTTCGATAATTATTTTTAGATATCGATATCGAAATTGTTAAGAAAATACCCACGATATCGATATCGTATCGAATTATTGATATCGTTGGCCAATATTATTAATAATAGAGATGATCCGAACACCCGGCAATTACTCGATAGCCGAGTACTCGGTGTTATAATTAAGATTCGACCCTTACCCGATATCTGGCGTAACACTGAATTTTTACATGGCCCCTTACCCATTAATCAGTGTAATATTGAAATTTTTACTCGGCCAATACTCGATACCCGCTTGTAATCAAAATCCTACCTAGAATATCTTAAATTAATAATGTAACGAATCTTAACCATTTTTTTGTGTAATATTAGCCAAACATTTTTTTTATTATGGTATATAACGATTATATTAATAAATATACTGGACGAATATTTTTCATATCCTACAATAAAATATTATTGATATACTGATCTGTTCTCCCAAATTCAAACATTGTTTTTAACATATATTATAATATATTATAATATAGTACATAGTACAACATTTAATCTATAAATATAGAAATGGGGACAAAAAATTCGAAATTGCATCAGTTGAGAACGGCTAGGCCGATTATCTTGATTTTTTTTTTTAATGATAGAGAATGTTGTGGAGCGGGTTTATAGGGTTTATATATGGACCTAACTCCACCCCCGGGAGGTGGTCAAACAGGAATTTTGAGATTTATGATAGAAATTTTTTTTTTGTTTATAAATGGTTGCTATGGGGGTTATAAGATTTGAGAATAATATTTATTTATTAGTGGTTAATATAATGAATTACCCGACGTTGCAAGGTAACCAAAAAAAAAACATAAATAAGTACTTTGAATATTTTCTATTTGTTTGTGTCATTAAAAATGCCAAGAAGACGCCAGAATTCCAATTTTTGTCGTAGAACAAATGCAGCTACAAACATGAGAAATAGAAGAGCGCAAATAAGAGACGAACAATGCCAATCCGATAGTGCGAATGATTCGTAGTTGACTCACGCAGAGAAAATGACCAACTACGCCAACAGGTACATCGAACATTTATATCTGATTCATTCCTACGTTTAGCATTCCAGTTTGAGCCCGATATTGAATATTACGCTCATTCAAAAGTAGTAATTTGTGCTATGGATAAGGAATACCCGCACTGCTATGCTCTCAAATTCAAAAATGAACTAGTCGGGATGTTTTGCGTGTCAGGAAAGATGCAACTACCTGTAATTGAAACACACCTGAACCATTGAACGGTTTACTTATCGGTACACATCCAGATTCTAACGTGTTCCTGAAGTCAATTAGAACATTCAATTCATGTTTTCAAATGACATCGTTCGGAGCAACAGAAATAGTTCGTAATACTAATGCAAATGGTCAATAATACAATTCTATACTACGGATTTTAGTACGTTAAGGTTAAGTTAGGATTATGTATTAATTGATTATATTAATCCACCGTATTATGTCAAACTTGTATAACTTTGATACTTTATTAGATTTAAATCATACACTAAGGTACGTACAAACAGCACTAGGTCCGCGATCTACCGTAGGTAGATTGCCTACCTGATAATATACTGCTGTGAATCAGAATTTTTATTCCGGATAGAAAACTTATGATAAATCTAGAACATCTTCCACCGAATATTAAATAACGAATTGAACAAAGTTACATAGAGTCATATAGAGTTGGTATATTTAACGAGCAACGAAGTGCACGGGATCAGCTAGTTTATAGTAAAAATATACTTTAGTCTTAACCCAATTCTTAAGTATTTCATACTTCTAAATTAATTTCAAATAGATACAATTTCTTAAATTTTAAACACTCTTAAACATATAATTTAAAACAACTGAAATGCGAAGTATTCAATCTCAAGCATACTCTGTATCGAAGTAAAATCTGTTTTTTAAGCCATTAGATCAATGTATGTATTTAATAAGTTGGACAGATAATTAATTTAAATTCGACTGTGCTACGTACGCAATGAACAATAAGAAAGCAAATTAAAGTTAATCTCCTTAATTTCAAATGTTGTTTCGAAATCATCACGAGTACTCTTAAGATATATTTGATCATATAATTTTTCGACTGGGATTAATGTGCATATATTATATAGTTTTACAATAAATTAGTAATAGGTCTAAGAAAAGTAATATAATTATATATGTTATAAACATTGATCCAAATCCCAAATATATATATATTTATTAAACAGTGTTACGTTGTATAATGTACATTATAGTGTTCGAGTTATTATGACGATACATTGAGTCAGCTTTGTATATTTCTCACCAATAAAACAAAATGTTTTAACTTATACAATATTTAAAATGTGTACACTATATATGTCAGTTAAAATTATTGCAGTTATATTCATTTTAACAGCTGTATAAATAATTTTAGTATTTTGAATAAAACTACTTCTCGTATGGGAATACTGCAATTTGCTCGAAACGTTAATATCACAGATATATACTGATATATTATGAAAACAAAACGATAAACATTAAATACTAAGAGCACTGATGTTTAAATCGATTAAAGTTACTCGACTAATTTTAAGTAATATATATTTAAAATATTTTATAGAATGCTAAAAAGTTTGACGTAAAAACACTTTTATTTACGTAATAGTATCCATTATACGGAAAGCAGGATCAAAACATAAACTATTATGACGTTACATTACATGGGAAATCTTTACGATATTCAAGCGAAAAATTAAGTTTGATCATGATTTCAGGTCCATTAATATCTCAGCTGGGTTATATGTCAATGAATATTTTAGAGGGTTTAAGGAGTACTAAAATATAACATTTTTGATAATTTTCGAATTTTTAACCCTTACGGTACCTACATGCTTACTAAATACAACTTACAAAATAACAACAAATTAATTATTTATAAAAAATTAATAAGATATAGTGCTCGCGAAGTTGTGACGTAGCACAATCGTCAAAAATCAATGTTTATAATGCTATTCTCATAATCATCCTTAATATTATATTTTTATTGTTCCGATGAATTTTCGTACAAATCCATGAACATAAAACTAAATATTATTATTTTCTTATGAACCGATGCAAGTGGTTACCACCACACACAATACAAGTTTCCGATGCAAGACTCCACAAATTGTATACTTATTGACTCGATAATAGCAAAATCTACTGAAAATAGATAGAGATAATTATTATTAAGATGTGATTGTGACTTTAAATGTCAATGAATAATTAAAAGCCAAATATAAATAACTTTCATACGATAAAATATATTCAGAAAAATGCTTAGGTTAGATCAAAAAAAACTTTTTTATCCTATCAAAGATTTTCGAAATAAAATTAATATCAAAATATCTAATTTATATAAATTTATGTATAGGTATTTTCATAATGTACCTATATTTAAATTAATTTTTTTTCTTTTTTTTTTATATTTTAACATGATTTCGACAAGAATAATTGCTCCGATCATCCACTTGTTTTTAACTGAAATGACAAATATTTTCTAGTGATAGTACCTATGTTCGGGAAGTCTTTTTTTTGTATTGCTCAAATTGTTATAGATTAATTAAGAAAAACTGATGATTAATTATTATGCAACAAATATATCTACGGATTATCGGTTTTTATTAAATCGAATTTTCTTTATTGTCATAATTAAAAATAATAACCGCAGAGACTTGACATTTTCATTAAAATCTTTTATAACAGTCTAATAGAAATTATGTAGGCAATCTTTTAAATATTTTGAAAAAATTCGTATTGTTTTGAGATGTTTAATAGTTTAAATATTCAGTTTTTCTTAACTCTTTTTTGGGAAATGTTGATAAAATAATTTTTAATCGACCAAAAATCTTGAAAGTCTAACATAAAATGTCTTTTAGAAGAAAATATTTTTTAAATCGTTATATTATTAAATTTTAGAAAATCGAATATTTAATTTAAGGCCATTAAACTGTATGATTTTAGATTAATTGATATTAGTTATTTACTTGTATAAAAATAATCGTGAAGATTTGAAACTAAAACAGAATAGGAACTTATACTTATTATCATTATGTACGTATTATAATAATTTTTTGACTGTTATTATTAAAAAAATGAAATTAAAGTCTAAATGTTGTACTAATTATGAGCGTATTTTTTTTTACATTTTAAAAATGAGTTCTGTAGCTCCACCGACCTCAGGACGAAATTAGAAACCGACTAGGATATTTTAGTTGTATATCTTTAGATGAGAATGATCACTTAAACTCCTTCGTCCAGAATTATTTTAAGAATCCCTTGATACTATTTATATTTATTTTAAATATAAAGAACCATTCACCTAGATGTATCAGTAACCCGCTTGTATTTTACCTGACTTCTTATGATTCATACTTTTTATATAAAATAAAATATAAGTATAAGAAAAATTATACTTAAATTGTTTCATTTATAATTATATTAAATTATACTAACGATTAGTTAAATTAATTAATATTATAGATTATTTGCGATTTTATGTAAATTTGATAGCAGAATAAGTATTTTAAAAATAAAACATTTCGAGTTTTAACAATCGTTGGTTCTACAATTTCAGCAAAAATGTTCGTACATATTATAGATAAAATCCTGAATGTTATGCTTATTGAGTGGAAAGTACAAATAAGTAAAATTACCATTTTTTTCTAATAATTATCGTAGTGAATTCACTAAAATCTTGATCAAAATCATAGTTTATATTGTGTAAATATTTTAATAAAACATAGTAAGATTATACTTTGATTATGAGTGGGATTTTACTATGAATTTACTTTGATATTCCAATCATTTTTAAAGAAATGGTGCATTTTACTAATTTATATTGTTCGTAAGACATTTTATGTACCAATGTATCCAATGTACATAGCATGGATACTTGATGATGACATCGAATGTGACATCCATCGTGATGTTTCCGATTTTTCTACATAATTATTATATCTTTTATTTAACTAAATCTTAATTAAATAATCTTTAAATAATCTTTTAAATCTTTAAATCTTTTATTTAACTATGATATATTTTCTGGCATCTATCCTTAACATAACTTTATTAAAAATAAGTCAACGAATAGAACCATCACATAATCTATTTAATATTAAAAATAATAATAGGTGCAATAATTTATTTTTAATGAAGTCAAACTAAATGAAAAAATATATCGACATTATTTTTACAATAATAATAAATAATTAAATTGTACTATGTTGCGTTATTATATATAACAATTAGATTATTAAAACTAAATGTCATGAATGGTTGTTTTCAATAATTCATAGATTGTTAGCTATTGTGCGTAGATGATTCAAATTTCTTCTTCTTCAGTTTTTATAGGTCCTTAATGCCCATCACTGCTCTTCACATCAATTTTTGATTCTAATTTAAGTTTTATTTAATAAAAATCTAGTTTACGTTCATACTACAGTGGTTTCCTATTTAATTTTATCGCGACACACTGACACACTCACATTGGGCATGGACAAATTGCGCCTGAAACAAAATTTTTATTTTAAGGACAATATACCAAATGCATTGCATATATTTTAGGTCAATATACCAATTGCGCTTGTATTCAAATTTGCCTAATATTTATTGATCAATTAATTACTGGCTAAAGTGACTAATTTTAAAATATATTTTATAACAGTATCGGGAATTTTATGAAACGCTATTATTATTACGCACATATTTTGATATTAATGAGGAAGTATGTATTTGAGTGATGGACGAAAACAATTTTCATTATCATCGGATATACTTTATTAGCCTAATTGTTTCGTTGCACATAATATACTGTGTATAGAATAACACATTGATGATATACAATAAATATAACTTGTTATTCATTAAGTATTAGTTTGAGTTGTTTGACGCTACAATATGGATCGTTTTAGTAGTGCAAAGGTAGTAAAATACTTGAAATCTCACGATGTATTATGCATTAATATTCGCAAAAAAATCGGTTAGTAACTAACTAATAAGTTTTCCTTGAGTAATGCAAAATGTAAAGAGTGCAATTGGCCTATCTACTCTAAAATTTATAGAGCGCAACTGTTCTATCGACCCTACAATTTTTAGAGCGCAATAGGTACATCAACCCTACAATTTTTAGAGCGCCATTGGTACCTATATGAAAAGGTAATTTTAAGCGAAATTGGTAAACTCCCCTCTCATCACATAAATTGTGATTTCCATTGACAAGTACCTACTTTTAAATCTCAGATAAATGTTTTAACAGCACTCATTTAACATTATCATAGTCTGAACAACTTATTAACAATTATTTTAGCTACATTTAATGTCTCGTCCAAAATGATAAAAATAATTTTTAAAATATTAAATGACTGAAAACATACAATATAATCAAATGTACAAATAAATAGTTTAGTATTAATTCCAAATTTTACCTTAATATTCTTAAAACATAGCAATTCACTAATATTCTTAAGATATAACAATACTTATAATAACTAAACCATAAAACTTTATTTTTATTGTTTATATTATTATATACTTACGATGTAGATAAAAATTTTAAGTAACTAGAAAGTGATTATATAAAAGGCGTTACTACCTTATTATTAAAATTTAATTTTCAATACGTTGAGTATTGTACACAAACATACTTATAGTTAATTTTATCTAGGTATTATATTGTAATATGTAAAATAGTTAAAGTTTTAAAAAATGGTTTTCTGGAGCCTGGAACTCTACTATTGGCTAATTTTATTTGTTACAATTTTCATTATAGGTACATTAGATATTATAAGAGAAAATTAAAGATTTTTCTATCTTTATCAATCTTATATACATAAATATTGTTAATTTTTTAATTTTTACACTATTATAATGAATGTTTGTATACTAATTAATTATACACTTATAATATTGTAATTAAAACTTTAAGCTTAAATATAGGTATGTCATACTATGTTTTATTAAATGAAATGTAGTCACAACTGAAAGTATAACTTTCTTAAATAATAAAAAAAATATGTATGTTACTTTTTTTCATAAAATCTACTAAGATATGTGAAGATTTAATAAGTCCAATCAACATATAGTTAATATATGTAAATATTATATACTCGTATTGTAGATACTCATGTTTTGTTATTTTTTTGTATTTAATTATAACAAATCGTTGAAATTAATTGATCACGATGTATTATAACTATTTTAGAACTATAATGCATGTATAATATTAAACAAATACGTAATTCTAAAATCACTTTATACTTTTAATCAATTTATAATATTGTATTGTTATTTATTACATCATCTATAACAGTGTTTCCCAATATTTTTCATTCTGCGCCCCCCTTGAAATTTGACTAAAATCTCATCCCCCCTCCTTCTTAAATTAGAGTTTAAACAATTTTTTTTTTTATGAGCGGTACAAATAAAACATACAAAATAACTATATATTATATCAAGCTTTCAAGCTTTAGCTCTATTGTTATACCTAATATATAATTTTTATCGATGCCCGATAATCTGAAAACTAATATAGTAATTTCAATTTTACACATTGTAAATTACATAATTATTTTCGTAATTCCATCATCACTATATTTCCCCCGAGCAAACTCTAAATTCCCCCGGTTGGGAACCGCTGATCTATAAAGTATTATAGATATAAGGAAGTCATACAGAGACAAAATAAATAAGCATTGAGATTATAACAATAAATTATTATGGTTAAAAGAAAATCAAATTCTTGAAGTACTTGTGTACATACAGTTACTCTATGTTTTTTTATTATGCTACATATCGCATCGTATTATGTTAAGCTTAAAGTATTATACATGCCATTTATACGGACATTCAGAGCATCGTTGTACTTAAATAATTTATTTTACATATAATGACATTTGTATTTTATTCCACATAACGGCTTATTTCTATTAAATTATGATTAACACTCTTGTAGAATTACTCTTCTATCAATCTGATCACTTTATACATTTATTATGATAGCTGTAGAAAAAAATAAATTGAAAAAAAGTAAACAAATTATAATAATAACACTATCGAGAAACTGAATTAAAGCTGTATTCAATAACCGGAACTAGATAAATGTCAAAAACACTTTACAAAACCAAATATATTGTTATTTTGACTGAGTATTATGATAAATATATGAACATTGAATAATTGTGTCAACTAAATCATTATAATACGACTAGAGATAAACATTTACAACACACTAGGTATGACGTATTCTAATTTTTTCATCGATGATTTTCGACGACAAAACACAAGCATGATATAAATAATGTTAAATATTGTTTAACATGAGTATGTTAAACTTTCGTACGAACAATTAAACGAACAAATGTTGTACGTACAATGTAACTCACTTTTTTAAATTTTTCAGTTAAACTATTCTCCCACTTTCTGACTTGGCTTTATCGTTCCATACAATGGATATACACTATGGCCTCACTTATGTAATATAAACTCATATTACATTTACTGTAATTTAAAAATAATAGTATTAAGTCGAAAGCGAAATTTTTTTATCGTATGTTTTAATATCACATTTCTTGTGTAAAAAAATGTCTATTAAATATTTTTAAATTAGTTTTCAAAATATACATACATTACGTTAAAAATAACATTAGTAGCTATAAAACATGCAAAAAAAATATTACAATGAAACGCGTAATTTCCTGTCGTACGTACAGGAAACATTTGACAATTTATTTTTTATCGGAAACAGATATGTGTATAATACATATATAACTACACACATTCAGCAAAAGCAGCTGAACATATTTTAATTTTATTTTTATTTTTTGGAAGCATATTTTCCCCTCAATTCAGGGAGGAGATTAAAAAAAGAAAAAAAAATCGAGCGTTTAAAATAATAATAATATTTACATAACAACCATTTTCATCGACCGTTTTATTATAATAAACTGTAGCACAAGCGAATATTGTTCAGTGACCCTTAGACTTATTAGAAGCTAGATGAGACTTCTTCCTCGAATAATTAAATGATTATATAATTTTATATTTACATAATTTGTTACTTATATAAACGAAATAATGACCATAAAATAATTGTATAAATATCAAATCACTTATCTTGAAAACAAAATTAATTAATTTAAAAAATCAAAATTCAACTGAACATATTATAATATATTATTTTAAAATATTTTCCATATAAATCATTAAATTCCATTCTATCAAGAAATGGAACTAAACATATGTCAGTAATTAGTTTTTTATATGCATAACTCATATGAAAAATATTAATTTTTTTCAATTTCAATTTTGATCGAAATAAAAAATAATAATACCGTTAAAACATGTTTTTTTCTTATTCAAACATTTTTTGGCCTCTGATTTTGACCTTGCAGTTAGTTCGAGGTCTGTGTTCACAAAAGCACTTGCTTTAATAGTAGTGGTTAATAGATGACAATATTTAATTTGAATAATATTCTTGGTTTATTATATCTATATTGAGGTATTAACAAATGGAATTATTTAAAACATATGATTAGTAACATACGATTTCGATCACAATAAGTAAAAAATATTTTTCTTATTTAAAATGTAACACCAAATAGATATCAAAATGAAGTATCTATAATCATAATATTAGATAATGTATTTATAAGAAATAGTATATTTTATACCTACGTTCTAAAAGAGAATTTTTAGAAGTAGTCAGAATGGATTTTCGAAATTGTATTATTATTTAAATACAGACGAGTATAACCTGATCCTAAAATGGATGCACTAAAATGGATAAAATACAGTGTTGTAAGTAACAAAATATTTTTTTTAACCATTTAATTTAAACATGTATAACAGGTTCTTAATTTCATTGCATCTTTATCTAGGTAACAAAAAGATATTGCTGCTGCAGTTAAGCTCGAGGCATATACTGGTTTGAAATATTATTCCGAATGATTTCATGATATGAAGCATATTATACGGCAGTCGATGATTCATTATTCGCCCTTGCCGTGCTGTCAAAACCCTAAATATGTGTAAATTAAATAAAATAAATTAATATTGTACTCCTATTAAATTAATTAGTTTCTTAGATTTTTAGAAAAATTATCATTTTAAATTTGAAATAACCATTAAAATTAAATTAAATTAAATTAAAGCCATTAAAATACAGTATCTCCAATTTTATTGTTATATTAAATAAATATAGTATATGGATTGCACGAGCGTGCTCAGGTGGATTAGGGGGTTCAAACCCCGTACCCCCATGGATACTTGACAAATATATAATATGAATTAACTGCTTACATATAATTATAATTACTGTATTTCCCAATTTTAGAGTTTTTTTTTTTTATAACAATTGATTTATTAATTAAGTATAATTTTCTTCTCATCAGTCTGTTTTATTTGATATTGGTAATAATCACTTATTCAAAGATCGTGGTAACTACCTACTACAGATTTACAAAGGTCCGGGCCCGGCCCAACCCAGTCTTCAAAAAACCCGGACCGTACTGAAACTGAACCGGGCCGGACTTTATAAAAAATAATGAGGGCTAGATCGGAATTTTTTTTGGTAGAACATTCCAGATCGAACCGGGCTGGGCTTTTTTGGTAGAACTTTTCGGGTCGAGCCGGACTCTCATAATAATAAAACCAAGGATGAATTGAGTTTTTTTTTGTATTATGTATTATTAATATTATGTAGTTCATGGAACTTGAGTACTGGATAATGGATATATTAAAGTTATTCATATATAATTCGTAAATATGTTATTAACAAGTAACAACACTACCAAAATATATGGAATACTATTAACGGGGTTGGGGTATTTGTCTATTAGCTAGATTATTATTTCTTTAGTATTATGGTACCAACTACTTATGGTTTATAAGAAATATAAAATAGGTTTTAATAGGTTTTAAAAATTGTAATTCATTCATTCAGGACAAAAGTCGACACATTATTTCCAATTTAAATGTGTTACCTACTACCTATTTTAATTTTTAAAAATTTTTGATCAACTTTAGATGTACTTTACTGATTATTTTTCAATTGAGTATTTGGTTTTCAATAAGAAGTATTAAATACTTTCTGTTTGATTTAGTTTGTTTTTATCAAACTCCATTGGCATAATTTGATAATGTTTAAGAAGGGTGTGGATCATATTTTTGTACACGAAAAATTATTACTCGCAAACCTTTTGGTTTTACAATGATGTGTGTTTTATTTTTATTTATTTTTTAAATTTTTTTTATTTTTTTTTAATTTTTTTTTTTTTTGTGTCTGAAGATACCTTTTTTGGCAGTAAAAATGCTTCGATTTGCTTATGTAGCAACTTTTCTAAAAGTGAATGTAGATGGTACTTTGGCTAGTCTAAAATCCAACTTTTCAATACTTTTTAAAAAAAATCGAAAAAAACGATAAAAAAATTACGAAAAAACGAGAAATTTTACGCAAAATCACGTTTTTACAAATTACATTTTTTTTAAAATGTTCTAACTCAAAAACCAAAAACCGGAACAACTTGAAATTTTCACCAAATCTTTATATTGACGTTTTCTATACATGGTTAAGTTTTCAAAGTATTTTGACATATTTTGACTTATTTTCGATTTTTGTAAAATTTTTGTTTATAAACATCTATAAAATTTAATTTGTATAAAATGTGTAAAAATCACGATAAATTGCAAGTTATTTTGTAGATAAAAATTTATAAAATTTTTTCTGTTCATACTTAAGGTTCAAAATTTTAACACTAGGTTATCTATAAGCTACTCTTCAAAAATCTTTAAAAAAATTTCTATCGGACTGTTTGCAATTTAAATATTTACGAAATTGCATAAAATAGCGATTTATTCTCAAACGATTTTAAATATTTGTTATAATTCAAAAAGTATAAGTCGCAGATTTTTTAAATTTTTACCAGCTGTTAAGATTGGCATTTTCTTTATGTCATATTTTTTTTCAAAATATTATATTGATTTTTAAGCCACTTATAGGCATTTAAAATATTCGATTTTTTTACATTTTTTTTTTTTATAATCGGTGATAAAAAGTAGTTTTTATTGTCATTCAAAAAC